>CM077655.1:10635026-10690026 GCA_039707465.1 Rhabdophis nuchalis
CATAATCACCCGCGCGGCCGGTGATTGCCCTACTGTTGGGGGATATCTCTGTTGGGAGACAGAAAAGTTGTGCAGCGGAAGATGCAGCTAGAGAAACCTTGCTAGTAAACACACAAATAGTAAACCAGCCACTGTTAGTAAAACAAAATAGCTTTACTGGTGTTGTAAAACTAAACTACTGCTTCACAAGCAGTGATAGAATATAGTTAGTAAAACAAAGTCCTTAACAAATAACAACTGCTTACAGTCAGCAATCCACAATTCTTCCTTCTTCAAACACAGTCAGTTAGCAATCAGTGATATCAAGATGATCCGGCAGAGAGAGCGATTGCGTTCTGTTGACTTCCTCTTATAGTGGAGATACTTACAGTCTCTAATTGCATTCCAACAGTCTTAAAGCCACAATGGCCATTTGTCATCAGGGTATTATATATTGACTACCCAACACTAGGAGTATACTCCTAACACCTACAAATGACTAGAATGAGAGCAAACCTGAGCTTTTTTGGGGGGGGGATATAATAAAAGCACGGGGGGCGGAAATAGTGCCTAAACCTTAGGAGCTAGCATTGCAAATTAATATTGCTCGGGTAAAAGGGGCCAAGAAAGGTCTGATTTAGAAAAATGCTTCTCCGGTTATCCTGTTTTCTCGGCTGTTTTAATCCCCCTCCTCAGTTTATCTCAAACCATGACTTGTTCTCCCCCCCCCCACTCAAAAAACCCCATCGCAGGTAGATATTTCGGAAATGCAGGTGGTTATGGCAGCGTATAATGGGCATTTATAATGCAGCGTGAGAAAAGACAATGCTTCTGAAATGGATTTTTGCGGTGTGTGGTGTGTGTTGGCAGCTAAGATGCTGAGCTGGTCAATCAGAAAGGTCGGCAGTTTGGCGGTTCGAATCCCTTGCTCCAGCGATTTAGCCCAGCTTCTGCCAACCTACCGTGTTTCCCCGAGAATAAGACAGGGTCGTATTTTCTTTCGACCCTTGAAATAAGCACTTGGGCTTATTTTCGGGGAGGTCTTATTATTTTCGAGGTGCAGGAGGCAGCGAGCGTGGTCACTTCAGGGTTGCTGCTGTGTTGCAATATTTTCAAGGAGGGCTTATTTTCGGGGAAGGGCTTATTTTAGTGCATGTGCTCAAAAGCCTGATTGGGCTTATTATCCTGGGAGGTCTTATTTTCAGGGAAACGGGGTAGTAGTTGGAAAGCATGAAAAAATACAAGTAGGAAAACAGGAACCACCTTTGGTGTGAAGGTAACAGCGTTCCGTGAACCTTCGGGCGTTGAGTCCTGCCGGCCACATGACCACAGAGACGTCTTCGGACAGAGCTGGCTCTTCAGCTTTGAAACGGAGATGAGCACCGCCCCCTAGAGTCGGGAACGACTGGCACATATGTGCCAGGGGAACCTTTACGTTTACATACATACATACATACATACATACATACATACATACATTTATTTTATTTATTTTTATTTTATTAAATTTCTATTCCGCACCTTCTCCTGTATAAGGACCCAGGGCAGCACACAGGCAATTAAAAAGAAAGCATATATACAAATACATCAATTACTAAAACCCATATTAAACTAGTTACCCTGTGCTAAAAATATTATAAAATCCCTCGAATTAAAATTTATAGCCAATAAAAGTCCATATCGGGTGACTATGCTAAGCCGGCTTGTTGAAATAGATGCGTTTTAAGATGCTGGCGGAAAAGGCGGAGATCCGAGATAGTGCGGAGTTCGGGGGGAAGGTCGTCCAGAGGGTGGGGCCCGCCACAGAGAAGGCCCTTCCCCTGGGTGTCGCCAACCAGCATTGCCCGGCCGACAGCACCCGGAGAAGGCCCTCTCTGTGGGAGCAGATCGGTCGAAGGGAAGTATGGAGCAAGAGGCGGTCTCGCATATAGCTAGGCCCCGAGCCATGGAGCGCTTTAAAGATGGTCGTCAACACCTTACATACATACATACATACATACATACATATCTTTTGTAAATCTTTAGCAATTATAGCTGAATCGAAGTGTTCTTAAAGGTAGCCCTGGCCTTACCAATTACAACCTCTTTTTTTTTGCCATGGTTTTTGAGTGCATCATTACAGTTGTTAAGTGAACCAAGTAGTTGTTAAGCAAATCTGGCTCCCCACCCACACCCCCGTTGACTTTGTTTGCCAGAAGCAAAAATGAATTTTGCCCCACGTGTCTTTGGGGATGCTGCGAGAGCCGTAGGCATGAGGACCAGTGGTAAGTCCCTTTTTCAACTGCTTCGAACGGTCACAGGACAGGGCAGAATAGAATAGAATGCAGAATAGGATAGAATAGCATAACCAGTGGTGGGTTTCAAATTTTTTAGAACCTACTCTGTAGGTGTGGCCTATTTTGTGGGCGTGGCTTGGCAGTCATGTGACAGGGTGGGAGTGGCCACCTTTTAAAATGTGGTGAAACTCATTTAACAACGCTCTTGCTTAGCAACCAAAATTTTGGACTCAATTGTGATGATAAATTCTTTCTTTCTTTCTTTCTTTCTTTCTTTCTTTCTTTCTTTCTTTCTTTCTTTCTTTCTTTCTTTCTTTCTTTCTTTCTTTCTTTCTTTCCTTTCCTTTCCTTTCCTTTCCTTCCCGTTGGGTCACTGGCAGTGGCGGGCCAGATTTACTTCCAGGTACGCCGGTGGAACCCCCTCTCACCGGTTCTCTAAATTTCACCAACCGGCTCTCGCGAGTAGGTGCGAGCCTGCAGAAACCCACCACTGAGCATAACACAGCATATCATAGCATAGGACAAGACAATAGAATAAAATGCAGGCTATCATAGCGTAGCATATTGGAGTTAGAATTAGAATAGAGAAATAGGAATAGAACGGAACAGACAATTAGAAATAGACGAAAGGAACAGAACAGAATAGAGAATTAGATTAGATTACATTAGATTAGGATAGACTCAGTGGTGGGCCTGGGGCTGCCCACATTCGTTGTAGCTGCCAGCAATGCTTCCGCAAGCCTCCGCGAATTAGAATTGGAATAAGATATAGGAACAGAACAGAACAGAGAATTAGAATTTAGAATAGAAGTAGAGATAGAATAGAACAATACAATACAATAGCAGAGTTGGAAGGGACCTTGTAGGTCTTCTAGTCCAACCCCCTGCGTGGGCAGGAACCTTATACCATTTCAGACAAATGGCTATCTAACATCTTCTTAAAGACTTGCAGTGTTGGGGCATTCACAACTTCTGGAGGCAAGCTGTTCCAGAGGTTAATTGTTCTAACTGTCAGGAAATTATCCTTAGTTCTAAGTTGCTTCTCTCCTTGGTTAGTTTCCACCCATTGCTTCTTGTCCTGCCCCCAGGTGCCTTGGAGAATAGTTTGACTCCCTCTTCTTTGAGGCACCCTCTGAGATATCGGAACACTGCTATACAGGACAATACAGGACAGGACATAATAGAATAGAATAGGAGAATTATAATTAGAACAGAGAATTAGAATTTAGAATAGAAGTAGAGGTAGAATAGAACTATACAGGACAGGACAGAATAGAATAGGAGAATTATAATTAGAACAGAGAATTAGAATTTAGGACAGGACAGAACAGAGAATCGGAATAAGAGCAGAACAGAACTCTTTATATGGCCAAGTGTGATTAGACCCACAAGGAATTTACCTCTGGTTGCAGAAGCTCTTAAATGTACCTGCAAAGCAACAGAGTCATCATCACCACCATGATTCAATCAATGGTTGTAAGTCAAAGACTACCAGAAAATGTAGTAGTCCCACTGGACTACTGCAATGCTCTCTACATGGAGCTCCCCTTGAGGTGCACCCGAAGGCTTCAGCTTGTCCAGAATTCAGCCGCGGGGGCAGTTATGGGAACTTCTAGGTTTTCCCATGTAACACTTCTCCGGGTGCCGTCCACTAGGCTGTGCCAGCGGGCGACGCCCAGGGGAAGGGCCTTCTCTGTGGCGGGCCCGACCCTCTGGAACGACCTCCCCCCCCCCCCCCCGATATTAGAACAACTACGGACCTCCGCTCCTTCCGTCAAAAATTAAAAACACACTTTTTCTGCTTGGCCGGCCTAGGATAATCAACTGTTTTTAGGGTTTTTAATGATTAATTTTTAGTTTTAATATGGGATTTTAGCGCAGGGTTAGTTTAATTTTATTTTATATTGTACTATGTTTGTGATTTTATATGTATTTTAAATTCCCTGTGCCCCGCCTCGAGTCCCTTCGGGGAGAGAGAGCGGGTTATAAATTAAAATTTATTATTATTTATTATTTATTATTATTATAAAATGCCCACCTGGTGGGGGGGGGGGTATAGAGAAGGTGGTGGCCGGTTTGTGGAATGGCCACAGGTGGACCCATGGCGAGCGGATGGATCGGCTTCCGTTGAGCAGGGCTAATCGGGAAAGGAGCTTACTTCATTTTATTTTAGTTTCCCAGCTTCTCCATTCTTGCCTTGCGGACTCCTGGGAAGTCCTTGTTGGGGGGGGGTGCTTAATTCCCCGCGAAGGGCAACAGGGAGACCGAAAGGAGGGTGGGGAAGCTGCGGAGAGCCCCCTCCTCCTTGGCCATCGTCATTAATCTTGATTATAGCGCCTCGGCGCTGGAGTTAATTTTTGTGTAGATGCCTATCAGTCATGTTCGCCGCGAAGCTCTCTCCGGCTAATGAGGAAATAGCATGGTTTGCTACTCTATTACGCCCCTAATTAGCAGCTGGATGCTCACAGGGTACGGGGTAGCGGGAGAGATCAGAAGAGTGAGGCCTAGTCGGTCGAGGAGGGAGCGCGTTGGCCGCCGGAACTGGCCAAGGGGACTTGGAAGTCCTTGCTGGGCTTGGTTGGCGCAGGTGGTTTTCATGAGAACCCAGCCGATGTTTTTCTCCAAGTCCTCGTTCTTCTGGAATTATTGGCCTCTCTGGGTTTCTATTGTGGTTGCAAGGAGATAGTGGGTGACCTTCCATGTCTAGGAGTTGAATGTGGTACCACCTCTCGATAAAGAAGCTACCACCATGTAGTTCTGTATCCCTTCCCTTGTTCCTTCCTTTGTTCCTTCACATCCCATCCCTTCCCTTGCTCCTTCCCTTCTTCCTTCCCTTGCTCCTTCCTATGCTTCCCTTCCCTTCTTCCTTCCCTTGCTCCTTCCCTTCTTCCTTCCCTTGCAGTATCCTTCCCCCAGGATCGCGGAAGGAATGGGGATTTTGCTGTATCCTTCCCCTGGAGTGAGGAAGGAATGGGGATTTTGCAGTATCCTTCCCCTGGAGTGAGGCGGAATGGGGAGTTTGCAGTATCCTTCCCCCAGGATTGCGGAAGGAATGGGGATTTTGCAGTATCCTTCCCCTGGAGTGGGGAGGGAATGGGGATTTTGCAATATCCTTCCCCTGGAGTGGGGAGGGAATGGGGAATTTGCAATATCCTTCCCCCAGGATTGCGGAAGGAATGGGGATTTTGCAGTATCCTTCCCCTGGAGTGGGGAGGGAATGGGGATTTTGCAGTATCCTTCCCCTGGAATGAGGAGGGAATGGGGAGTTTGCAATATCCTTCCCCCAGGATCGCGGAAGGAATGGGGATTTTGCAGTATCCTTTCCCTGGAGTGGGGAGGGAATGGGGATTTTGCAGTATCCTTCCCCTGGAGTGGGGAGGGAATGGGGATTTTGCTGTATCCTTCCCCTGGAGTGAGGAGGGAATGGAGATTTTGCAGTATCCTTTCCCTGGAGTGGGGAGGGAATGGGGATTTTACAATATCCTTCCCCTGGAGTGAGGAGGGAATGGGGATTTTGCAGTATCCTTCCCCTGGAGTGAGGAGGGAATGGGGATTTTGCAGTATCCTTCCCCTGGAGTGGGGAGGGAATGGGGATTTTGCAGTATCCTTCCCCTGGAGTGGGGAGGGAATGGGGATTTTGCAGTATCCTTCCCCTAGAGTGAGGAGGGAATGGGGATTTTGCAGTATCCTTCCCCTGGAGTGGGGAGGGAATGGGGATTTTGCAGTATCCTTCCCCTGGAGTGAGGAGGGAATGGGGATTTTGCAGTATCCTTCCCCTGGAGTGAGGAGGGAATGGGGAGTTTGCAATATCCTTCCCCCAGGATCGCGGAAGGAATGGGGATTTTGCAGTATCCTTCCCCTGGAGTGGAGAGGGAATGGGGATTTTGCAGTATCCTTCCCCTGGAGTGGGGAGGGAATTTGCAATATCCTTCCCCTGCCACACCCACCAAGCGATGCCCACGGAACCGGTAGTAAAAAAAAAATTGAATTTCACCACTGACCTGACTACAATATTCCTGGAATCCCTGCGGGGTCTGTTTTTTGTTTTTTTTAAAATCTGGCCTACCTCGCAAGGCTGGCACAGTGCAACCTCACAGGAACTGTGATCATTCTTCAAAATATCTGGAGAGAGTAACTGCTAATCTGGCCTTGGAGTGAAGCTCTTGATTGGTCACCTTAATGGAATTGTTTAATGGAATGGGAGCCTGTCTTGCATAAACCCAAGAAAGAGAAGTCATAAAAATATCTCTTCCAAACGTTTTTGCTTTTTTTTATAAAAAAAAAAAACTTTATTTCAAGGGAAAATATATGCTATGCATTTTCCCCCTCATTATAGTTAAACCTAAATACAAAAACGTATTCTATACCTTTTGAGGCACGTCGTGACAGCGGAGTTTATTTAAAATTGTAAATGCTTTATATTAGTTTGTGTTAGTTTTTATCTTCCCTTTTAAAAAAAAAAAAACCTGTAGCCAAAATTATTTTAAAAAAATGTAAATGCCTTAGTTTCCTTCCAGCCATAATTACGTACGTATCCAAGTGTGAAAACTTGGACGTGCCCCCAAGGTACTTAAGTATATCTTCGTATTTTGTCAGTTTGGGGGTGGGGGGTGGGGGGGAGAAAAAAATAGGAATACAATTAAAAATGAGCAATAGGAATAATCTATATTGTGGTAGAGAGGAGGCGAATTCTGTCGTCGTGAGTTTTGAAGTGGTCTCAGCCTTCAGAGAGGAAACTCAATAACCACAGGGGATAAAGCCACCCAGTAGTGTAATTAAGGGTAAAAATAATGAATTTGAAGACGAAGCTCTCTTGTGCTTTCTCTGGGTGGGATATTGCAGCAGCGTGGTGGCTGGGAAGGATGGGAGATGGAATCTAACACATCTCGAGTAGACCATCTTGGAAGACAGCTGATGTTGTGGCCCGCTGGCAGCAAAGTTGGACAGTAAGGAGGTTGGGGAGGAACATGGGCCAGTCCTGGAGTCTGGGGAAGGATCTGGTGAGGGCTCTGTGTCGGAGGCAGAGAGGGGGCCAGGGCCGTATGCCAGCTATCAGCTCCCTTCAGACATCAGTGAGGCAGAAGAACAGCTGGAGCCTGTTCCCAGTGTGCGCATGCGGAGAGCTGCCTTCCAATATTTGAGGGGCTGCCAGAGAGAGGAAGGGGGTCAAGCTATTTCCCAAAGCACCTGAAGGAACAATGGATGGCAACTGACCAAGGAGAGATTCAACCTGGAAATAAGGAAGAATTTCCTGACAGGGAGAACAATCAACCCATGGAAGAGAAGTTGCCTTCAGAAGTTGTGGGAGCTTCATCCCTGGAGGCTTTCAAGAAGAGACTGGACTGGCATCTGTCAGAAATGGTGTAGGGTCTCCTGCTTGGGCAGGGGGTTGGACTAGATCAGGGGTCTCCAACCTTTGCAACTTTAAGTCTGAAGGACTTCAGCTCCCAGATTTCTCCAGCCAGCTTTGCTGGCTGGAGAAGTCTGGGAGCTGAAGTCCTTCAGACTTAAAGTTGCAAAGGTTGGAGACCCCTGGACTAGATGACCTACAAGGTGCCTTCCAACTCTGTTAAAAGGGAATCATTAATGGCTTGGAAATTTGAATTTTCTGCTGTTCAACACCCCTCCTTCCTACCAGGCAAAGCTCATCTTTTCCAACCAGGTTGTCCCACCCGCCCATCCCCAAATCAAACCCCCCAGCTGAACAGAAAAGGCATGGATTGCCTCTGAGCTACCCGCCTTTTATTTCATGTGACAATTTATATTGTTGATTCCCGTCTTAAATGTCTCGCAGTGGGCTTTCATTCCCGCGGCTGGCCTTTCACCCCCTCCATAATCGGTCTGAAAACCGTCAGAATAATTTCTTGCGTAGGGGAGAGAGGGAAGAAGGAGGAGGAGGGGAGGGGACCCGCCTCCCCCTCCCCGAATGGCACCACTGGAAATCTGTTTTCAAATGCTTCGGGAAGAATCAAACCATAAACAAACAATAAGATAAACAAACAAACGACTAAATATCATCTGTTCAGCAGCCGGTGTTGAAGCTCCAGAGCAGGGGGGGGAAAGAAAGCAAATAAACCCCCCCAAACAAGGAGATCAGAGAGGTGGGGGTTCCCCCACCACCACATTCTTATTTTTATTTTCCTTTGCTTGGCGTTTTTTGATCACCTTGTTTGCAAGGAGTAATTGGAAAGAACTAAAGACTGCCGCTTCTGCCTTTTGGGTTAAAAGGCCTTGGTAATCAGAGGCACTTTTGCAGATCAGTTACGATCAGTTGCAATCGAACTTGTGGGAGATCTGTGCCAGGTGTGCAAAATGCACCTGGGAGGTCAAGCGTGGTGGTTTAATTAACAGGATGTTTTTTTTCTCCCCCCACACTTCTGTTCACCTTGAGGATTTATTTATTTCATTTTATTTATTGGATTTCTAGACCACCCCCTCTCCCCGAAGGGACTCGGGGCGGTGTACAGGTAAAAAATTAAAACTAGGACAATCAACAATACACATAAACTAAAATCGAATTAAATAATCCCCTGTACAAATTTATAAAAATTAAAAACTTAACCTTAAAACCTAATCACATAATTTAAAATTACAAACTGAGGCGGGAAAGATGGGAATTAGGCCAGGCCGGCCAGATGAAACAGGTGGGTTTTGAGTTTCTGGCGGAAGGAGCGGAGGTCCGTGGTCGTTCTAATGTCAGGGGGAAGGTCATTCCGGAGGGTCGGGCCCGCCACAGAGAAGGCCCTTCCCCTGGGCGTCGCCCGCTGGCATAGCCTAGTGGACGGCACCCGGAGAAGTCCCTCTCTGTGCGAGCAAATCGGCCGAAGGGATGTATGGGGCAGGATACGATCCCGCAAATAACTAGGTCCTGTGCCATGGAGCGCTTTAAAGATAATAACCAACACCTTGAAACGCACCCGAAAGGCCACAGGCAGCCAGTGCAGCCTGCGCAGGAGTGGTGTTACGTGGGAGTAGTGACTCCCAAAACTGCCCGCGCGGCCGCATTCTGGACCAGCTGCAGCCTTCGGGTGCATCTCAAGGGGAGCCCCATGTAGACAGCGTTACAGTAGTCTAGGATTGAGGTCTGGTTTTCCCAGTAGATATAACTACTCCCCTAATTTAAGAAATATATTTGTCCCAGACTAACATCAAGTATTGTTTACAATTATATTCTGATGTCTATAATATAAATCTATAAAATTGCCTTAAGTACTATTATCTTGTTTGTTCCTTGTGCCTATTTCACTACTATTTTGTCTAATTAATTTCTTTGGTATCCGTTGTTCTCTTGTTGTACCATATCAGTGGTGGGTTTCTGCAGGTTCGCACCTACTCGCGAGAGCCGGTTGGTGAAATTTAGAGAACCGGTGAGAGGGGGTTCCACCGGCGTACCTGGAAGTAAATCTGGCCCGCCGCTGCCAGTGACCCAACAGGAAGGAAAAAATCAAGGAAAGACCTCTCTGCGGCATTCACACAACATGGCCAGTTTCAACTCGGGTGTTGTTCTGACCTGAGGCTTCCTGAGAAAGCATCAATCACAATCTTAGTCCCCCAAACCCTCTTTTATTCAGACGGCTGTGAATTATGGCCATTCACAGTCCACATGGCTTCACAAACAGCCGGCGAAGATTCTGACAGATGTCTGCTCGAGTTGCCACAGCCTTTCAGGGGAATGTTGTTAAACACCCACCTTATCTCCCTTGGAACGCTGCCAGACACCTCATGGCCAAATGCAGAGCAAGGCCGAACTTAGCATGGAGTCAAACAGAACTTTTCAAAGCTTGTAACCGACCGGATGAACTAATTGCTTCCTGAGAAAACTCACATCCCATTAGCTCTTTTTTTTATGTCTTATGGGAGGGGCCAATCATCTCCAAGCCTTACTCCCAAGTCAGCCCTGTTTCCTTAATTGTTCTTGCTTTCTGGCAGCTCTCCGCACACTGGGAACAGGCTCCAGCTGTTCTTCTGCCTCACTGATGTCTGACTCCGAAGGCAGCTGATAACTGTCAGGCGGCCCTGGCCCCCTCTCTGCCTCCAACACAGAGCCCTCCTCAGAGCCTTCCCCAGACTCCAGGACTGGCCCATCTTCCTCCCCAACCCTCCTCACTGCCCGAATCTGCTTCCTGCTATGCCGGTGGCTTGTGGGGCCACAAGAGGTGTTTCCTTTCAATGCAGGGGTAAGATTCTACCGGTTCGGGCCGGTTCAGGTAAATTGGTAGCTCCGACAATCAGCTGGGAGCGAACCGGTTCGCTCCGACAAGCAAGTGGGCCCGCCCGCCCGCGCCTGCGCTTTACTTACCCATATCTTCTCAGCTGAGTCACGTGACAGAATGTATTGCCGAGCCTCAGCTGTTTTCCTCCACAGCAGTAATATGGAAGCTAAATTTTCTCCAAACTGCGCATGCGTAACTAATGAAATACCTAACAATATCTAATCCAATAACAATGCCAATTCCAAGTTAATCGCTCCAGCATTGGACTCAATTCTTCCTTAGAGCAACTGCTGCAGAGGCAGTATTTAGCAATCTTCTTTTCTATTTTAGAAAAATGAATCTCCTCACAGAAAGCAGGAAACTGAACTAAGATTGGGACATGGGATAATGCAGTGGTGGTATCCTACCATGTTTAACTGGTAGGATACCACCACTGCTTTCGAGGGGGACGGTTTTGTGCCAACTGCTATCTGGGACAAATTCTTGTGAAGCAGAAAATGGGTTCAATTCAATTACCGGAAGAACCCAGAGAAAATGCATCCTGCTTTGGATAAAGTTTAAGATACAATACAATACAATAGCAGAGTTGGAAGGGACCTTGTAGGTCTTCTAGTCCAACCCCCTGCATGGGCCTTATACCATTTCAGACAAATGGCTATCTAACATCTTTTTAAAGACTTCCAGGGTTGGGGCATTCACAACTTCTGGAGGCAAGCTGTTCCACTGGTTAATTGTTCTAACTGTCAGGAAATTTCTCCTTAGTTCTAAGTTGCTTCTCTCCTTGATTAGTTTCCACCCATTGCTTCTTGTCCTGCCCTCAGGTGCCTTGGAGAATAGTTTGACTCCCTCTTCTTTGTGGCACCCTCTGAGATATCGGAAGACTGCTATCATGTCTCCCCTGGTCCTTCTCTTCATCAAACTAGACATACCCAGCTCCTGCAACCGTTCTTCATATGTTTTAGTCTCCAGTCCCCTAATCATCTTGGTTGCTCTTCTCTGCACTCTTTCCAGAGTCTCCACGTCTTTTCTACATCGTGGCGACCAAAACTGTATGCAGTATTCCAAGTGTGGCCTTACCAAGGCCTTATAAAGTAGCATTAATACTTCTCGTGATCTTGATTCTCTCCCTCTGGTGATGCAGCCTAGAACTGTGTTGGCTTTTTTGGCAGCTGCTGCCCACGGCTGGCTCCTATTTAAATGGTTGTCCACTAGGATTCCTAGATCCCTCTCACAGTTGCTGTTATTGAGCAAGGTACCGCCTATACTGTACTTGTGCATCTGGTTTTTCTTGCCTATATGTAGGACCTTACTTTTTTCACAATTGAATTTCATTTTATTAGATAGTGCCCAATGTTCAAGTTTGTCTAGATCCTTCTGTATCTTAAGCCTATCTTCTGGAGTGTTGGCTATTCCTGCCAGCTTGGTGTCGTCTGCAAATTTGATGAGTTCCCCATTTATCCCCTCATCCAAATCGTTGATGAAGATGTTAAAGAGTACTGGGCCTAAAACAGAGCCTTGGGGTACTCCACTGCATACTTCTTTCCATGTAGATGCAGTTCCATTGAAGACTACAGATGTTGTTATCCATGCCAGCTTTCAATTTCTCCAAACCCTTGTGGCAGTGAGTTCCGTAGTTTAAACTCTGGGCTACGCAATGGGCCTCTCATGGTCTGTTTTGCAGCCAAATTATGTATGACTTCAATCTCTATCAAGCTGTCGGGAATTGGTTTCAGCCAGAAACCCGATTCTGCCGTAATTTTCTTTAGCGAGATTTGTTGAAGGGGAATGGAACAAGGTTTCAGAAATCTCAACAATTGGATTTCTTTCACTTTGGAGCCCGGTTTATCTTACAACTTAGGGCAGAGGGCTCCCCCCCCCCACTATGAATCTGTTAGTTTATGTTGCTAGTATACACACAAATAGTATCCCAGACACTGCTAGTAAAAAGCAAGGAGGTTCACTGGTGTTGCAAAACTAAACTACTGCTTCACAAGCAGTGATAGTAGATAGTGAGTCAAACAAAGTCCTTAACAAACAAACAATTGCTTACAGTCGCAATTAATGATTCTTCCTTCTTCAAACAGTCACAGTGAGCAGAGAGCAATCAGTATGCGCTCTCCTGACTTCCTCTTATTGTGGAGACAATTACAGCCTCTAATTACATTCCAATATTCTTAAGCAACAATGACCATTTGTCGTCATGGTATTATATATTGCCTACCCAACACTAGGAGTCTACTCCTACCATGACTAATTCAGAGGAGCTCCTGGTCATGCACAGAGTTCTGTGCCACCCTGAAGCTTGCCTATTTCACCAGGCAACATGTTCCAACAGCCCCCCCCTCCTCCCTCCAGTCTGCCATCTGATCCCTCTCGAGCTGTTTCTGCAGCATTTCCAGGGCGCGAATCCCTACCACGCCAGAGTATTTTTGTCCCCCTACTTCTTCGCTTTATAATCTATGTCATCGGAGCTTAAATAATGGTCTAAAAAAGACTTTGTTTATCAGGCAGATTCCCGCAGAATCATAAAAGCATTAATAACTTCATGTGCTTTTGAACAAGCTGGCGCATTAGCGCCGTCTCTTTAAAAGGACGGCGTGACTTTCGAAGGGGAGGGAGAAAAAAAAACCTTCCCGTCCTTTTTTTTTTTTCCCCACGTCCTTCAAATCTGTGCCAGTTCTGGAGTCAAGGGTGGCCTTTCGATTCCCTTCCCTCGCCTTCCTCCTCGCGTGGAGATTTCTGGCTTTTCGAGCCGTCTCCACACAGCGCAGCCCCTCCCCGCCCTGTCGCCACTGCCGCCTACCCCTTTCCTGGCATAAATAAACTTGTGAGTGATGGGAAGATTCAGAGTGAGAACTGGGCGACAAGAGCGAAGCGACGATGGTGGGGAAGTGTCCATTTTGTTCTCAAGAGGCTGGCCGAGATATAATGTCCGTTGATTTGCGATTTGGTGCGGGTGTGCCCGAGCGGGGAAGGGAGAAGAAGGAAGGAAGGGAGAAAGAGAAATTGAGGCTGGCATGTGGGTCGGTGCAGGGCGGGGAAAATGGGGGGATCTTTTGATGGAGGAGTGGGATCAGTGGTGGGTTTCAAATTTTTTAGAACCTACTCTGTAGGTGTGGCCTATTTTGTGGGCGTGGCTTGGCAGTTATGTGACAGGGTGGGAGTGGCCACCTTTTAAAATGTGGTGGCCTTGGATAGTCTCTCTGTCTATAGATTTTTAAATGTATTTTAATGGGTTTTAATTTTTTAGCACGGGATAACATAGTTTAATGGTGTTTTAAACTGTATATTTTGTATTGATTGTTTATATTGTTTTTAGTTTCTCCTGTGCACCGCCCCGGGTCCCTGTGGGGAGAGGGAGCGGTTAATAAATGCAAAGTTATTATTATTATTATTATTTAACAACGCTCTTGTTTAGCAACCAAAATTTTGGACTCAATTGTGATGATAAATTCTTTCTTTCTTTCTTTCTTTCTTTCTTTCTTTCTTTCTTTCTTTCTTTCTTTCTTTCTTTCTTTCTTTCTTTCTTTCTTTCCTTCCTTCCTTCCTTCCTTCCTTCCTTCCTTTCTTCCTTTCCTTTCCTTTCCTTCCCGTTGGGTCACTGGCAGCGGCGGGCCAGATTTACTTCCAGGTACGCCGGTGGAACCCCCTCTCACCGGTTCTCTAAATTTCACCAACCGGCTCTCGCGAGTAGGTGCGAGCCTGCAGAAGTGGGATGCGGTGGCTGAGACGCTGAGGCTGTCGATCAAAAGGTTGGCGATTCAGCGGTTCGAATCCCTGAGCGCCACATAACGGGGCAAGCTCCCATGACTCGTCCCAGCCTCTGCCAACCTAGCCATTCGAAAGCACATAAAAAAGTGCAAGTAGAAAAATAGGAGCCACCTTTGGTGGGAAGGGAACAGCGTTCCGTGCACCTTCGGGCGTTGAGTCATGCCAGCCACATGACCACGGAGAACGTCTCCGGACAGCGCTGTCTCTTCGGCTTTGAAACGGAGATGAGCACCGCCCCCTAGAGTCAGGAACGATCAGCACAGATGTGCAAGGGGAACTTTTAGGAAGAGGAAGAGGGTCAGTTGCCCTGAATTCAACCGCCTGCCCCAAAAGAGGTTTTAGCAGACATATATGGATAATAATTCTGCTGTAGAATGGGGGCTGGGGAAGGGAACTTATTACATGAATGTGCAGTGTGTCCTTAAAAAAAGAAAACACAATTAAAAGGTGTCGTCGGGCAGGGGTTTGAACCGTTGTCTTCGGCAGCCTTGTGCAGAATATACAAAGTGAGAACAGTTGCTAAGAGTGGAAATTTAAAACTGACTCAGAGTGGGGAGCCAGAAGTTCATCAGGCAGAATTAGCAGACCTGGTTCTTTTGCTGTCCTCCAGCAATACCCCCTCTTAGCGGTATTGGATCTGGGTGGGAGACCACCCGGCGATCCCAGAGCTTATACGTAGGCTGGGAAGTGTGAAGAATATCTTGGGGAAGGGGGAGGGTGAACCAAGCAAATGACTTTTATAAATTGCTTGACCCGTCCTGCAATTGATCTTAAAGGAGGGAAAATTAATAATATTTATGTTGTTAAATATGTTGTTCGGGAGGTTCTAAGCTGTGATGAGGACTAGTGTCATGGATCCAGCTTCTTTCCAAAAAGTCCTTGCTTTTTGCTTCTCTAACGACTTGAAAGGTTTTTTTCCCCCTCCTAATTTTACCCAATTGCCTCAATTCAGGGGCCACTTGTACTATGCAAAAGAAATTGGGTGGTTACATCCTGTCTTGCCCACCTGCCTGCCTACAGAGAGAGAAAGAGAGAGAGAGAGATGGAGAGAGAGAGATGGAGAGAGAGAGAGAGACACACACACACACACACACAGACATACACAGAGAGAAAAGAGACAGACAGAGACAGAGAGAGATAGAGAGAGATAGAGAGAGAGAAGGAAAGAGAGAGAGATGGAGAGAGACAGAGAGAGAGAGAAGGAAAGAGAGGGAGAGACACAGAGAGAAGAGACACACACAGAGAGAGACAGAGACAGAAGGAAAGAGAGATGGAGAGAGAAAGACAGACAGTCAGAGAGAAAAGAGACAGAGAGACACAGAGAGAAAAGAGACAGAGAGAAGAGACAGAGAGAGACACAGAGAGAGACTGAGGCAGAGAAGAGACACACACAGAGAGAGACAGAGACAGAAGGAAAGAGAGAGATGGAGAGAGAGAGAGAAAGAAAGACAGAGAGAGAGAAAAGAGACAGAGAAAGACAGAGAGAAAGAAGACACAGAGACACACACACACACAAAGACAGAGAGAGACAGAGACAGAAGGAAAGGGAGATGGAGAGAGAGAGAAAGAAAGACAGAGAGAAAAGAGACAGAGACACAGAGAGAAAAGAGAGAGAGAGAGAAGAGACACAGAGAGACAGAGGCAGAGAAGAGACACACACAGAGAGAGACAGAGACAGAAGGAAAGAGAGAGAGATGGAGAGATTGAGAGAAAGAAAGACATAGAGAGAGAAAAGAGAGAGAGAAAGACAGAGAGAAAGAAGAGACACAGACACACACACACAAAGACAGAGAGAGACAGAGACAGAAGGAAAGAGAGATGGAGAGAGAAAGACAGACAGACAGAGAGAAAAGAGACAGAGACACAGAGAGAAAAGAGAGAGAGAGAGAAGAGACACAGAGAGACACAGAGAGAGACAGAGGCAGAGAAGAGACACACACAGAGAGAGACAGAGACAGAAGGAAAGAGAGAGAGATGGAGAGAGAGAGAAAGAAAGACAGAGAGAGAGAGAGAAAAGAGAGAGAGAAAGACAGAGAGAAAGAAGAGACACAGACACACACACACAAAGACAGAGAGAGACAGAGACAGAAGGAAAGAGAGATGGAGAGAGAGAAAAAGAAAGAGAGAGAAAAGAGACACAGAGACACAGAGAGAGACAGAGACAGAAGGAAAGAGAGAGATGGAGAGAGAGAACAGAGAGAGAAAGACAGAGAGAAAGAAGAGACACAGAGACACACACACACACACAAAGACAGAGAGGGGGGGGAGAGAGAGAGAGAGAGTGCAGTCTCTCTTGTACAGCAAATGGAAAAATCTCTCCACGCAGAGCGGAAATGGCAAAGATGGAATAGGTGGGATTTAAATTCCTGCCAATTTGCAAAACCAGTGCCCCGGGACGCTGCAGACAATGCTTAGATTGAGCTGGGTAATTTTTTATCACAGTTAATAACTGTGAGCTTGGCAGGCCTAAAAGGATGGGGAGAGGAATGAAGCAGGGGAGAACAGACAACCCCCCCCCCCAACTTCCCAGCACCCGTACCAGGTTTAGGAGATGGGGATGTTTGGGCTAGGAGCTTGCATTTTGCAAAACCGAGCTTCCATCCTCCCGAATAGGGAACTCAGTCGATAAAAGGACTTTAACAGAGTTGGAAGGGACCTTGTAGGTCATCTAGTCCAACCCCCCCGCCCAAGCAGGAGATCCTACACCATTCCTGACAGATGGCACTCCAGTCTCTTCTTGAAAGCTTCCAGGGATGAAGCTCCCACAACTTCCGAAGGCAGCTTCTGTTCCATCAATTGATTGTTCCCGTGTCAGAAAATTCCTCCTTATTTCCAGGTTGAATCTTGGTCAGTTTCCATCCATTATTCCTTGTCTGGCTTTCGGGTGCTCGCTTGACCCCACCCTTCCTCTCTGGGGAAGCCCCTCTAATATTGGAAGGCTGCTCTCCTGTCTCCCCTGGTCCTTCTCTTCCCTAGACTTGCCAGGCCCAGTTCCTGCAACCATCCATCCTATGTTTTAGCCTCCTGTCCCATCATCATCCTGGTTGCTCTTCTCTGCACTTTTTCTAGAGTCTCTTTTTTATATCGTGGCGACCCAAACTGGATGGAGTATTCCAAGTGTGGCCTTCCCAAGGCCTTATAAAGTGGTATTAACCCTTCACCTGATCTTGATTCTCTCCCTCTGTTGATGCAGCCTAGAACTGGGTTGGCTTTTTTGGCAGCTGCTGCACACAGCTGGCTCCTATCTAAATGGTTGTCCATTAGGACTCCCAGGATCCCTCTCACAGTTATTGCTATGAAGTCTGGTTTTCCCTAGTTCAGGGGTCTGCAAAGTTGGCTCTTTTAAGACTGGTGGACTTCAACTCCCAGAATGCCCCAGCCAGCATGGCTGGCTGGGGCATTCTGGGATTTGGGAGTTGAAGTCCACCAGTCTTAAAAGAGCCAACTTTGCAGACCCCTGAGATTCCTAGTCTATAGGTGTAATTTTGATTTTTCTTACCTAACTGTACACTGTATCACAGTGGTGGGTTTCTGCAGGCTCGCACCTACTCGTGAGAGCCGGTTGGTGAAATTTAGAGAACCGGTGAGAGGGGGTTCCACTGGCGTACCTGGAACTAAATCTGGCCCGCCACTGCCAGTAACCCAACAGGAAGGAAAGGAAAGGAAAGAAGGGAAGGAAGAAAGGAAGGAAAGAAAGAAAGAAAGAAATAATTTATCATCTCAATAATAATAATAATAATAATAATAATAATAATAATAATAATAATAATAATAATAATAATAATAATAATAATAATAATAATAATAATAATAATAGCAATTTATAACCCGCTCTCTCTCCCCGAAGGGACTTGAGGCGGGGCACAGGGAATTAAAAATACAATTAAAACAGAGTACAAAGTTAAAAACAAATTAAACTGGCCCTGCGCTAAAAACCCCTATAAAACTAAAACTATCTCTAAAAACCCCTAAAACAATTTAAACAATTTAAATTACCCTAAGCCGGCCAAGCACAAGAAGTGTGTTTTTAGTTTCTGTCGGAAGGATCGAAGGTCCGTGGTTGTTCTAATATCGGGGGGAAGGTCGTTCCAGAGGGCCGGGCCCGCCACAGAGAAGGCCCTTCCCCTGGGCGTCGCCCGCTGGCATAGCCTAGTGGACGGCACCCGGAGAAGTCCCTCTCTGTGGGAGCGAATCGGCCGCAGGGATGTATGGGGCAGGATGCGTCCAAAATTGAGTCCAAAATTTTGGTTGCTAAGCAAGAGCGTTGTTAAATGAGTTTCACCACATTTTAAAAGGTGGCCACTCCCACCCTGTCACATGACTGCCAAGCCACGCCCACAAAATAGGCCACACCTACAGAGTAGGTTCTAAAAAATTTGAAACCCACCACTGCTGTATCAGTTAATGTTTCAAAAAGATTATTCCCCCATCAGTTTCCCCTTTCCCCACCCCCTTAATTGAAGCCTTCCTTCACTCCAACCAAAACCGCAATCATCATCCCCACCCCCACCCCGCAATAAACCTTGAATTAATTGGTTTATTCCCCAAGCCTCTCGCATCCACCTCGTATAAGACTCTGGAGCGCTTGGGACGGAACCACGAAGAATCAAAAGGACTTTGGTAGGGAAATTAGCATCTCTGAAGCCATATAAACAGGAATGTCATTATGGCGTGCGCCCTTTGATGGCTTCATCCAGAATGGAGGCAATGGAGATTTAACAAGGAGGGGAAGGAATTAGATAAACCTATCTGGTGCAAAAACAATGCCGAACGCTAATTGGTTTTATTGCCTTCCTTCTTTTCTTCCTCTTCAGAACTCTGAAATATAGTTTGTGGGGAGTTTGTAGATTAGTGCCATTGAAAAGCATTTTTTTTTCTTTTTTTAAAAAAAGAGGGAGACAAAGGAATTGGATTTTCAATCTGGATTCGGGTGTTTCCCCCCCCCGCCCCAGAAAAAGTCTGTTTCAGGAAGGGCAGGGGGATAGGGAGGGACGAGAGTCCTCATGGGTTAAAAAGAGGTTAGTCAAGAGACTGCAGATATATATAATTATTGATGCTGTTGTTCTTTTTGTTGTTGGTGGTTAATCTGATTTGATTCAGTCTAGGACTGATAAAACAGCAGTTCAAGTCCTAATGATCATCATTGCTTCTCCTCCTCCTCTTCTTCCTCCTTCTTCCTCTTCTCCTCCTCTTAATACAATACAATAGCAGAGTGGGAAGGGGCCTTGGAGGTCTTGTAGTCCAACCCCCTGCCTAGGCAGGAAACCCTATACTGTTTCAGACAAATGGCTATCCAACATCTTCTTGAAGACTTGCAGTGTTGGGGCCTTCACAACTTCTGGAGGCAACCTCTGTTCCCCTGATTAATTGTTCTCACTGTCAGGAAATTTCTCCTCAGTTCTAAGTTGCTTCTCTCCTTGATTAGTTTCCACCCATTGCTTCTTGTTCTGCCCTCAGGTGCCTTGGAGAATAGCTTGACTCCCTCTTCTTTGTGGCAACCCCTGAGATATCGGAAGACTGCTATCATGTCTCCCCTGGTCCTTCTTTTCACCAAAGTAGACATCCCCAGTTCCTGCAACTGTTCTTCATAGGTTTTAGCCTCCAGTCCCCTAATCCTCTTGGTTGCTCTTCTCTGCACTCTTTCGAGAGTCTCCACATCTTTTCTACATCGTGGCGACCAAAACTGGATGCAGATATTCCAAGTGTGGCCTTCCCAAGGCCTTATAAATTGGTATCTTCTTCTTCTCCTTCTTTCTTCTTCTCCTTCTTCCTCCTCTTCTTCTTCCTCTTCTTCTCCTTCTTTTTCTTCCACCTCCTTTCCTTCTCTTTCTCCTTCTTCTTCTTCTTCTTCTTCATCATCTTCTTTCTCCTCCTCCTTATTCTCCTTATTCTTGTTGTTCCTGTTAATTATTCTCTCTCCTTTTTCATTATCTACAATTTGGGCGATGAAGGAGCTGTCCAAATCTCTCTTGGCACATTTGAATATATTTTTAATTTTTTTTTTTTTAAATTTATGTGGCACTTTCCAGAGGGGTTAATCAAAAACCAGACCAGTAAAGCTCATTCTACAATAAAAGGACACAAACCCCGTTCCAGTTGTTTATTAATGACTCGGAAGCGTGTTTTAGAAAACATCCCCCCACCAAAAATTGAACATGCAAATTTCACTATTGCTGGGGAGACAGCCAACACTTCAGAGAGAGAGAGAGAGAGGAGGATCTGGGCAAGCTGGAAAAAAATATATGCCGTGATCATTAAAATCAATTTCAAATTGAGACAGATGCCAGGTTCATAGGGATAGAGCAGGGGGTCTGCAAAGTCGGCTCTTTTAAGACTGGTGGACTGCAACTCCCAGAATTCCCCAGCCAGCTATAGCTGGCTGGGGAATTCTGGGAGTTGAAATCCACCAGTCTTAAAAGAGCCGACTTTGCAGACCCCTGGGATAGAGGATGAAAGAGAGCCTGTTGGGCAGGGCGCCACGTGAAAGAGATTGGGGTGTCTTGATAGATCAAAGGCTGAACGGGACGCCAACGGTGTGAGGCAGCAGCAAACGGAGCAGATCCAAGCCTTGGTTCAAGAGGCAGAGTCACATTTCTCTCTCCTTTGTCGATCCGATCGCGTCTGGAATACGAGTCCCGTTCTGGGCACTGCGTGACAGGAAGGACGTTGAAAGATAGGGAAGATGTTCCTTGGAGAACAACCGAGCATAAGAATGTCAGTGTTCCAAGTAACACCCTCAATGAAAAAGGCATTCCTCAAAGATCCATTTTATTAGGTAAAAAGGTTCCCCTTGCACATAGGTGCTAGTCCTTCCCGACTCTAGGGGGCGGTGCACATCTCCGTTCCAAAGCCGAAGAGCCAGCGCTGTCCAAAGACGTCTCTGTGGTGACGTGACCGGCATGACTCAACGCCGAAGGCACACGGAACGCTGCTCCCTTCCCACCAAAGGTGGCTCCTGTTTTTCCACTTGCATTTTTTTATGTGCTTTCGAACTGCTAGGTTGGCAGAAGCTGTGACAAGTCACGGGAGCTCCCTCCGTTACACGGTGCTAGGGATTCGAACCGCCGAACTGCCGGCCTTTCTGATCGACAAGTTCAGCGTCTTAGCCCCTGTCCCTCCATTTTATGAGAGATGTCCTACTGGCACATCTGGGGAAGCCCGAATCTGAAAGCTTCCAGGTTTTCCCCACCCAAAAGAAAGTCCAAGTCCTTGCCCAGCACCCACAGGTCCATCCCATGGCCCAATCAAGGCACCGTCCCAATCTCCCCAGTCACACCCCTCCAGGTGCAGGGCAGCGTGGCCTTGACTCTCGGAGAAAGGAATGTTACTTTGACTACATATCTCCCCAGCTCCATCCTTCCTCCCAGATTCCCACAGCACTAAATGTGGCAGGCCACTCGTACTAGACAAAATCACTTGGGTGATTACATCCTGTGTCTCCCCTGCCTGCAGAGAGAGAGAGAGAGAGAGAGAGAGAAATGGAGAAAGAGAAATGGAGAAAGAGAGAGAGAGAAAGAGAGAGAGAGAAAGAGAGAAAGAGGGAAAGAAAGAGAGAAAGAAAGAGAGAGAGAAAGAGAGAAAGAGAAAGAGAAATGGAGAAAGAGGGAAAGAAAGAGAGAGAGAAAGAGGGAAAAAGAGAGAGAGAGAGAGAGAGAGAGAGAGAGAAAGAGAAATGGAGAAAGAGAGAGAAAGAGGGAAAGAAAGAGAGAGAGAGAAAGAGAGAAAGAGGGAAAGAAAGAAAGAGAGAAAGAAAGAGAGAAAGAGAGAGAGAGAGAGAGAGAGAGAGAGAGAGAGAGAGAGAGAGAGAGAGAGAGAGAGAGAGATATCCAAGGCCCAATATGGCTTCCAGACCTGACAAAGTTTCCTGCAAGCAAGAAAAATCAAGGGTAGGGTACGGTCAGCCTGGAGATGGGAGCGATGTCCAGTTCTGGGCATCACCGTTCAAAAAAAGATGCAGTTTCAAAGAAGGGCGAGCCAAGATGGTGACGATCCGGAGGGCAATCTCTAGAACAGAGGTCTCATTCTCGCGGCCCGCAGGCCAATTGCGGCCCGCAGGACGGTATATTGTGTCCCCCACCGTGATATGAAAGTATAATATTAGTGACAGTTGAGGATATTTTTTTAACAACGTTTTTTGTGGAATCCCAGCCTCACCCAGCCTCTGCCTCCAGCGGCCCCCAGGTAAATTGAGTTTGAGACCCCTGCTCTAGAAGGGACTTTGTCAACGACCAAGAAGTTGACAGAGAAATCCCTTCTAGCATTGATGATGTTACCTACCGTCTTTTTCGCAGTATAAGACGCACCTTTTCCCTCTAAAAAGAGGCTGAAAATCTGGGTGCGTCTTATACACCGAATGCGGCATTTTTTTTGCCTCCCAAAGACCCACCCCCTTATGGAAGGCTTTCAGAGAGCTCCTGGGGGCTGGGGAGGGCAGAAATGAGAGAAAAATGGGCTGTTTTTTGCTCAGTTTTGCCCCCCAGCCCCCAGGAGCACTCTATAAGCCTCCTAAAGGCTATGCATGCAATTTTTTTTGACAAAAAGGGCCCGTTTTCTCTCTCTCTCTCTCCTTGTATCTATCTACCTACCTACCTACTCGCTCTCCCTACCTACCTACTGTATTTCTCTCTCTTTCTCTCCCTCTCTATCCCTCTATCTACCTACCTACTTTTTTAAAAAACAAATTGCCTCCGTCTTATACTCCGGTGCGTCTTATACTCTGAAAAATACGGTAGTTGGGTCATGTGGGGAGCTTCATCCCTGGAAAGCTTCCAAGAAGAGACTGGGTCTCCTGCTTGGGTGGGGTTGGACTAGATGACCTACAAGGTCCCTTCCAACTCTGTCCATCTCTTTCCGTCTTCAAAAGAAAAGTCAGGAAGTTCAGTTGCCTCTCGAAAAAGCACCTTTGGGACGGATTAAGTCTCCTGCTTGGGCAGAGGGTTGGACTAGATGACCTGCAAGGTCCCTTCCAACTCTGTTAATCTGAAAAATTGGGGTTTTGCGCTTGAGGGTCCACATTTGAGAAGATCCGAGCCGGGAGGGGTGTGTCAGTCAAACCCCTCCTTGGTCATTCCGAGCACAAATTGATCCTTGTCAGATTCCAGGCCTGCATTTCCGTTTTACCTCCAGTGGGGAGCACGGCCCAAGCCAAGGATGATGGGAGCTGTAGTCTTCTTTTTTTTTTTTTTAATTTGAATTTGAATTTATTCGCATTTATTTAACCGCCCTATCTCCTTTGCGGGACTCAGGGCGGTGCACAGGCAATAATAAAATACTGTAGACAATAAATACAATAAAAATATCTTAAAAATAAATTTTATTAAACAGGTTTTCTCCCCCCCCATTTTTTTTTTTTTAAATGGGGATAGTAAATAGTAAACGTTTGCAACATTTCCACATCGGTGGGCCTCCATTATACTCTTCTTATCCATATATGTATATCTTTATATTTTATTTTTACACACGTTTCATCTACCGATATGGTAATGTATACTTATATATTTCTTCTGCACATATTACTCTTGCGATGGACTTATTTCTATGCAATACATCTTATACCGTTCTATGTACGTATATATTCTTCTTGTAACTATGACTCTGTACTATTTTATATACAATACATCTTAACATTCCCCCCCCCCCCCAGTCTCTTATTTATTATGAGGTTTTATGATCTTTTTTTCTTTTAATGCAAAAGATGCAAAAAAACAAACGAGGCAGCTGTAGTCTTCAGACCTCTGGCTGGCACACCGTTTCCAACCTTGTCCTCTCTCTTCTCTTCTCTTCTCTTCTCTTCTCTCTCTCTCTCTCTCCTTCTCTTCTCTCTCTCTCCTTCTCTTCTCTCTCTCTTTCTCTTCTCTCTCTCTCTCTCTCCTTCTCTTCTCTCTCTCTTCATCCTCTCCTTCTCTTTTCTCTCTCTCTCTCCTTCTCTTCTCTCTCTCTCCTTCTCTTCTCTCTCTCTCCTTCTCTTCTCTCTCTCTCTCTCTCCTTCTCTTCTCTCTCTCTCATCCTCTCCTTCTCTTTTCTCTCTCTCTCTCCTTCTCTTCTCTCTCCTTCTCTTCTCTCTCTCTTTCTCTTCTCTCTCTCTCTCTCCTTCTCTTCTCTCTCATCCTCTCCTTTTCTTTTCTCTCTCTCTCTCCCCTTCTCTCTCTCTCCTTCTCTTCTCTCTCTCTCCTTCTCTTCTCTCTCTCTCTCCTTCTCTTCTCTTCTCTCTCTCTCCTTCTCTTCTCTCTCTCTCTCCTTCTCTCTCTCTCTCTCTCCTTCTCTTCTCTTCTCTCTCTCTCTCTCCTTCTCTTCTCTCTCTCTCTCTCTCCTTCTTTCTCTTCTCTCTCTCTCCTTCTCTTCTCTCTCTCTCCTTCTCTCTCTCTCTCTCTCCTTCTCTTCTCTCTCTCTCCTTCTCTTCTCTCTCTCTCTCTCTCTCCTTCTCTTCTCTTCTCTCTCTCTCTCTCCTTCTCTTCTCTCTCTCTCTCTCCTTCTCTTCTCTTCTCTCTCTCTCTCTCCTTCTCTTCTCTCTCTCTCTCCTTCTCTTCTCTCTCCTCTCTCTCTCTCCTTCTCTTCTCTCTCTCTCTCTCCCTCTCTCTCATTTTATTCTTTTTTTTACTATCCCCATTCTGCAGACGGAAAGACCGAGGGCAGGCAGGTTTCGTCTCCCCCACACCCCCAAAGTTCTCCACTGAATCCGTCTTAATGAGCTGATGAGATTCTCCGTCTGCAAGAGGGGTTTTGGGAAGTGGAATCTTGCAAATTTGGTCCTCTTTTTTTTCCTCCCCCCCCCCCCCCCCGCCTCCCTGCTTGGGGTGGGGGAGGAAAAAAAGATGGGATGATAATCAGGTTGCAAGCAGCAGCAGCGATGAGGATGATGGAAATAATGAGGATGATGATGATGATGATGATGATGATGATGATGATGATGATAACGAGGCTTGTTAAGGACGGTGCTTCTCTCCGGTGGAGAGAGAGGGGGGGGGTCAGCTGCAGAAGGCTTAAGTCGTGTGTGTGTGTGTGTGTGTCAGTGTGTGTGTGTGTCTGTGTGTGTGAGAGAGAGCGCGCATAAGAGAGGAATTGTGTTCTCCCACCTTCCCTCCCTCTCGCTCTCCTTTTTTCTGCAATAAATCCAGCTTAAGGGACGACAGCAGAAGAGCCTCCGAAGGATTAGAGAAGTCTGTCTAATACAGGCGCCAGCACCAACGCAGGAAAAGGGAGGAAGGGATGATGGGGAAGGGAAGAATAAAATAAAGAGGCCGGCGACGGAGGGGGAGAGGAGGAGGAGGAGGAGGAGGAGGAGTTGAAGGCTCGCAATCCCAAACTCCGACCCGGCTCTTCTTCCATTCGGGGAGAGCGCCGAGAACCGCCACGATCTCATCCTCTGGGTACCGCTGGGTACCACTGGCAGCATCTTTCCCCCTCCAGCCTGCCTCTCTCTCTCTCTCTCTCTCTCTCTCACTCTCCCACCCTCCCTCTCTGTCTCTCTCTTTCTCTCTCTCTCTCTCTCCCTCTCCCTCCCTCCCTCCCTCCCTCTCTCTCTCTCCCTCCCTCTCTCCCTCTCTCTCTCTCTTCCTCTGTGGTCCTCTTCAGTTTTCACCCTTTCCCTCCTCCTCCTCCTCCTCCTCCTCCTTCCCCTGCTCCTCTTGCTCCGCCGGGCGCCCAGCGATGGATGCCGCCCGCCCCAGACGCTTCCGTGCCCCTCTCCTGCCTCTTCTCCCCTCCGGAGCCGCCTCGCCGAATGGGAGACCGGCGTCCTTTTGAACCAGATGGCGATAGGATTTCTGGAGGGGGGAAGAGGCGCGCACGATGTTGAGCCTGCTCCTGCTGTCGCTTTGCTTGCTATTCAGCAAACTCCTCGATTATGCTGCCTTGGGTAAGTGGGGGGGAGACCTGGCCCGGGTGGGTGGCTGGGTGGGTGGAAGGGAAAGCAAGAGGCGGGGGGTGTGTGGGGTGCTGCTTCTCCCGTCCACCCGTACCTTCCTCCCCAACCAACCCTCCCTCCCTCTCCCCCTCTTCCAGCAAAAGAGATGGACCCAAACACTCACCTCCCTGGTGCAGGGATATTGGCCGAGCTCCCCAGCGGATGGAGCCAACGGGGGTTGGGATGGGGGGGGGGGGGAAGAGAAATTTCCTGAACTCGTGCCAACTTTGCATTCCCCCCCTTGCCTCCCCCAGGTTGGGGTCTTGGAAGGTCCCAAACCTGTCCTTCCTTCCCAAGCCTCCCCCACCCTTCTGGGCTACCAACTGGAGTTTGGTGGAGAAGAAGGGTGCTATTTTTGGGGTGGGTGGGGGGGGTGTCGTCTGCTCCGCGCCATCCTTCGCCTTCCTTCCTTGCCAAGACCCTCGGCGTTCCCTTGCCTTAGCGTCCCCTTTTTTTTATTCCTCGAAGGTAGGAAGACATCGTCGTCAATTAAGAGCAATTGCGATGGGGGTGGGGGCGGGTGGGGAGGGGGGGCAGAGGAGGCACTCTGCGCTTTTGAACTCGACACCCGTCTCAATCAACGCTCATTGTTGGATCGGCAGCGTTCGAGTGGGCTGGATTTGGGGGGAGAGAGAGAGAAGTGGGGGGGGGGTGAGAGAGAGAGGTGGGGGGGGAGAGAGCGAGCGCCTGGGGGGTGGCTTGCTTTAGAGACGTTGAGCCGCCCCCCCCCCAAAAGAAATAAATATTGCAATTTTAGTTGGTTGCAGAAGCATGGGCCAAGAGGAGTGATTGCAGGGCGTCAATGCCCCCTCCCCAGGGGCTGGCATCTTAGCTAATTGACTAATCCCTCCTGCATTTGAGGGGGAGAATAAACCCCCCCCCCCCTAAATTTCCCCATCCGAGGCTGCTTAGCTCTGCCCTCTGTCCTCCCTAGTCGTTCTCGCCCGGCTCCCTGGAGGGCATCAAACTGGACAATGGCTTATTCATTGGTCCTTCCTTCCCTCCCTCCCTCCCTCCTTCCCTCCTTCCCTTCCTCCTTCCCTCCCTCCCTCCCTCCTTCCCTCCCTAACCTGCCTTCATTTCAACACCCCCCCCCA
The DNA here is from genome assembly GCA_039707465.1 of Rhabdophis nuchalis. NCBI lineage: Eukaryota > Metazoa > Chordata > Lepidosauria > Squamata > Natricidae > Rhabdophis > Rhabdophis nuchalis. Next base: position 10,662,265 of record CM077655.1, read on the forward strand.
CCCATTCATGCTGTGGGTCTGTGCTTGGCTTTGCAGTTTCTGGGACCCCACGAAGGGAGACCCAAGCTGGTTATGCCACTGGCATCCAGAGGTTATTTCAGGTCATGGGGTTAATCCTTGGTCTGGCAGATGTGGGTGGCGTAGAGAAAGTTTCTCCAGTTTTTTATTTTTTAATTTCTGACCTAACCATTTGGGACAAGGTGCAAAGCGAGGGGGCTAAGACAGTGAGATCTTGGGGTGTTTTAAGCCCTTCCCATTTGCTGTGTTTTGGGGGGTACAAATCAGCTGAGAATCAACCCCCCCCCCCAAATTGTGATTCGATCACGTTTGAGCCACAATACTTGCTCTTCCAATTGTTCATATTTTGGGGAGTTTCTTGGCTTGGAAGCGCTTGTGACCCCCAAACATTTCTCTCTCCCTGTCTTCTTCTTTTTCTTTTCCTTTTTTTTTGGCTCATTTTTTCCCCAGGTGGGTTTTTTTTGGGGGGGGGAGGTGGCTTTAGAAATTCACTCCTGTAATTTGTAAGAGCTCAAGCAGGTGAGGTTGGGTGTCAAAAGCTATTTTTCCTGCATTCGGAAGAAGGCGTGAGCTGGGAGTTCCTGCTGCAGGGTTTCCAGTGCAATTATTTGGGAAAGATAGATAGATAGATAGATAGATAGATAGATAGATAGATAGATAGATAGATAGATAGATAGATAGATAGATAGATAGATAGATAGATAGAAGTTAGTTTTATGAGCTGATCAATTACATACATACATACATACATACATACATACATACATACATACATACATACAATTCCCAAATAATTGTACTATATATATATATATTGTATAATTGTACTTTTATGGCTTTTACACTCTGACGATGTTAGCAGTTGCTAACGAAAGCTCAGTGAGCAATATATTTTAAATGTATTTTATATTTTAAAGTTCCGGAGATCATCATGTCTGTTTCTTTTATATATATATATTTTATATTTTAAAGTTCCGGAGATCATCATGTCTGTTCCGGAGATCATCATGTCTGTTTCTTTTATATATATATAAATATATAAATATATATATGTTAGATTTTTTAATGGCTGAAAATAAAGAGACCAGGATGGATCAATTTCAGGCTTATTAGCCTTCTTCAGCTTAAAGGGACCTCTGAACAGGAGCTGTGATAATTATCTCTCTCATATATATATATATATATATATTCAATATATATATATATAAAAGAAACAGACATGATGATCTCTATATATATATTTAATGGAAAGTCTGAAGTTGCAGGTGTTCCTTTTCAGGTGAGCTGAAATTTTGGGGGAGCAACCTTGGACCTGAGTTGCGTGAAGAGATTTTTTCCCCAACATGGGTTAAGGACGTTTCTTTAAGGATCATTATTTATGGCTTGCGGTCGTCCCGTTTCCCCCCCACCCCCCCAAATGACCCAGTTGTTTTATTTGATGTTATTTACAGAGTGGGGGGGTGGAATGACAAGTACATCTCCTGGAGAACATGCAGCTTGGCTCATTGGATTGAGCTACCTAGACTTACGAACTAGATCGAGATTTTATTTATTTATTTATTTATTTTGCTGGGCCGACCCATACTGATTCTTTAGACATGGGGGGGGGCAATTAGGAGCTAGGTTATGTTACTCCCTTCCCCCCCCTACCCCAACTCGTAAACATTTAAATTGAAATGCCCTTGGTTTGCTCCAACACTGGAAGTCTTTAAGAAGAGGTTGGATAGCCATTGGTCTGAAACGGTATAGGGTTTCCTGCCTAGGCAGGGGGTTGGACTAGAAGACCTCCGAGGTCCCTTCCAACCCTGCTATTGTATTGTATTGTATTGTATTGTATTGTAAAAAGCCCGGGAATTCCTTCTTGCCTTACCTTGAGCGTTTGTTTAAAGGACAATTCTGTCAAAGTTCGCTTCAACGGAGGAAAGGCAGCAGGACAGATGGGAGGGCGTTTCAAGACGGATTTAAAAATGATTTTAACACAACGTGAAGGATGGGGTGAAGATTGGCCTTTTTTGAAACATTTATTTTTGAATCGGTGGAGGTTCCGTCTTCGGCCAGCAGAGGGTGCTGCCGGGCGCATTTCCCCCAGCCATCCTGGTCTAGTAGCAGACTGGTTTTTAAGCAATCCCAGTTCAGATAGGAAAACTAACCCCCATCCCCTCCGATGCAAGCCTTCCTCCCTTCCTCTTCCTCTTCTCCCTGGGCCATGCATTGTTCCTTGCAAGAGAAAGAAGGCCTGTTCAAAGATTGGGCGGGGGGGGGGGGAGGAGGAAAGCTTTTGAATAATGGAAGCCTCACCAAAGGTGGGCTCCCTTTTGAAGTAGCTGGCAGGCAGTAAAAAATTAATGGGCTGGAAACTCTCTTCTTTCCTGCTCGGCTGCCTGTGGCCGTGGTCTGCCTCGTGTCACTATGCGAAGGGTCGGGAAAAAAACCCATCCGTAAATCTCCAGCCGAATGTTATTTTGTTATTATTTTTATTTTATTAAATTTATACCCCGCCCTTCTCCTTGTTAGGACCCAGGGCGGCGCACAGGCATCTTAAAAACACAAAATACAATAAATATCAATTAAAATGTAATGAAATTCATTAACCCGTGCTAAAAACCCAATATTAAAAACCCTTACCAAACCCTTACAAATTTCCTTTAAAAGTCAGAAACGGGGGGCTATCCTAGGCCGGCTTGTTGGAATAAGTACGTCTTAAGACGTTGGCGGAAGAGGCGGAGGTCCGAGATTGTGCGAAGGTCGGGGGGTAGGTCGTTCCAGAGGGCCGGGCCCGCCACAGAGAAGGCCCTTCCTCTGGGTGTCGCCAACCGGCATTGCCCGGCCGACGGCACCCGAAGAAGACCCTCTCTGTGGGAGCGGATCGGGCGAAGGGATAGAGGAATGTGACACTCGGCATGTGCTTAGAAATCTGAGAATCGGGTTTGTTGTTCTTTGCTTTTGGCTTATCTGGAAAATACCTGTGCAATCCTGGATTCTGTTAATGGAGAACCATTGGATTGATTTCTCTAGGAAGGTTTCTCATGCAGGCTCACTCCAGAGTAGAACCTCATCCTGTTGGGCTTTGGCTCCCTGGGAAAGGACGGACCAGAAGACGGCTGTTAAACAGGGCACGTCCTTCACTCCTTCTCGGAATGTGTACGCTACTCAAGAGTTGCAAATTAAACTTTTGGGGAGTCACGTGCCGTTCTGTGGCCAGGAATGTTGGCTGGACATTTTTCTTTGCTGACCGAAAGCCACATCCTCGATGCCTTCGATCAAGAGTTTGGGAAAAGTTCTGTCCGAAGCCCTCAAGAACTGCACACAAGTTACTATCAAGTCATTTCTTGTATCAAGGTACCATTTTTTTAAAAGACATCGTAATTTGAGTGAATGGCATCAAATTTGCAGCGAAACGGAGAAGACGCGAAGGAGAGGTGGATGTGAAAATGAATTGGATTCCACTGGAGGCTGCAGATAAGAGTGAAGAAAATCCCCCCAAATTTCTCTTTGGGAGAGTCAACCAGGCAGTGGATGGAGATGCTGCCTGGGGTGTCTTGCTACCCTTCCTACCTTCCCTTCCCTTTCTTATCTAGCCCTTCCCTTTGTCCTCCTCTTTCCTTCCTTCCTTCCTTCCTTCCTCCCTTTTCCTTCTTTCCTTCTATTTTCCCTTCTTTCTTCTTCCCTTCCTTCCTTCCCTTTCCTTCTTTCCTTCTGTCTTTCCTTCTTACTTTCCTTCCTTCCTTCCTTCCTTTCTTCTTCCTTCCTTCCCTTTCCTTCCTTCCGTCTGTCTTTTCCTTCTTTCTTCTTCCTTCCTTCCTCCCTTCCCTTCTTTCCTTCTCTTTCCTTCCTTCCTTCCTTCCTTCCTTCCCTCCCTCCCTCCCTCCTTCCTTCCTTCCTTCCTTTCCCTTTCTTTCTTCTTCCTTTCCTTCCTTCCGTCTGTCTTTTCCTTCTTTCTTCTTCCTTCCTTCCTTCCTTCCTCCCTTCCCTTTCCTTCTTTCCTTCTCTTTCCTTCCTTCCTTCCTTCCTTCCTTCCCTCCCTCCCTCCCTCCCTCCCTCGTTCCTTCCTTCCTTCCTTCCTTTCCTTTTCTTTCTTCTTCCTTCCTTCCCTTTCCTTCCTTCCGTCTGTTTTTTCCTTCATTCTTCTTCCTTCCTTCCTTCTTCCTTCCCTCCCCTTTCCTTCCGTCTTTCCCTTCTTCTCCTTTCCTTCCTTCCTTCCTTCCTTCCTTCCTTCCCTTTCCTTCTTTCCTTCTGTCTTTCCCTTCTTTCTTTTCCCTTCTTTCTTTCCTTTCTTTCTTTCTTTCTTTTTTGTTTTCTTCCTTCCTTCCTTCCCCCCCTTTCTTATCCGCCCCTTCCTTCCTCCATTTCTTTGTCCTCCCCTTTCCTTCCTTCCTCCCATCCATCCATCCTTCTTTGAAGACAGAGCACAACAGATTAACAAGAGTTGGAAGGGACCTCGCAGGTCATCTAGTCCAACCCACTGCCCAAGCAGGAGATCCTACATCTTGCCTCTACCTAGGATCGAACTCACAACCTCCTGCTTGGGAGGGAAGACCTTGGAGAACGTCCCAGAACTCTGTAGAGGATTATCTCTTCTCCTCCAAACTTCCTCACTTTTGTTTTGCTTGTCCTGATGGGGCTTCTGGGACTTCGCGTTTTAGTTTCATCTGCTTCGGTGAGAAACTTTTGATGCCTCCAGAAATCCTGGTTCTTCAGATGTTTGGAAAGCAGGTCTGTGACATCTCGCGGGAGAGAGAAAAGCCGGCTGCGTCTGAAGCTCCTTTTGACTCTGTTTTCCCCACCGTCTCCTGGTTTTGGTGACTCTGGTGACCCACCAGAGCCCTTCGGTTTCTACGCCTTCGCTCCTGCGAAGCCCTGGAGATGCAGCAGCTAAGGAAAAAGGAAGGATGGGAAAGGAAAACACAGACGTGCAGGAGATGGGGATGACCCATGAAGGATTGCTCAGTCGGTTCCAGTTTCTCCTTGGGGTTGGCCAAACCTGTGAGAATTTTTTGGAGGGGTGGAATTGTGGATGTTCTCTTCCTTCAACAACTTGTAGTTCACCAGCTGCTCCCATCTCATCAGCCCCAGCTGCCCGGCATCAAAAGCTCCAGAGTTCAACGTCTCTAGAACCGTGGTGGTGAACCTATGGCACGTCTGGCCATAGGTTCACCGTTTCCGAGGGGCACAAGTCCCATAGGAGCCGTTTCCGAGGGGCACAAGTCAGCTCCAGGGCACATGCGCGCGCTGGCCAGCTGATTGCGGCCGTTTTTCGGCGTCCGGAGGCTTCCCTGAAGTCCCTGGAAATGGAGAAACAGTCCAATGGGCAACCTGGAAGTCAGTTTTCCCAAACTTTTGGTTTGAGTGTTGGGCTTTTTTTTGCCCTCCGGAGGATTCCCTGAAGCCTCTGGAGCAGTGTTTCTCAACCGTGTCAACTTGAAGATGTCCGGACTTCAACTCCCAGAATCCCCCAGCCAGCATTCGCTGGCTGGGGAATTCTGGGAGTTGAAGTCCGGACATCTTCAAGTTGACACGGTTGAGAAACACTGCTCTGGAGGGAAAAAAGGCCACACTTGGAATACTGCATACAGTTTTGGTCGCCACGATGTAGAAAAGACGTGGAGACTCTGGAAAGAGTGCAGAGAAGAGCAACCAAGAGGATGAGGGGACTGGAGGCTAAAACATATGAAGAACGGTTGCAGGAACTGGGTATGTCTAGTTTAATGAAAAGAAGGACCAGGGGAGACATGATAGCAGTGTTCCGATATCTCAGAGGGTGCCACAAAGAAGAGGGAGTCAAACTATTCTCCAAGGCATCTGGGGGCAGGACAAGAAGCAATGGGTGGAAACTAATCAAGGAGAGAAGCAACTTGGAACTAAGGAGAAATTTCCTGACAGTTAGAACAATTAACCAGTGGAACAGCTTGCCTCCAGAAGTTGTGAATGCCCCAACCCTGGAAGTCTTTAAGAAGATGTTACATAGCCATTTGTCTGAAATGGTATAAGGCTCCTGCCCACGCAGGGGGTTGGACTAGAAGACCTACAAGGTCCCTTCCAACTCTGCTATTGTATTGTATTGTATTGTATTGTAAAAACGCCCCTACGGGCAACCTGGAAGTCCATAAACGGGCCGTTTCTGGCTTTATTTATTTTTTTGGTAAACCCTTTTTTATTTTTTAACATAAAAACAAATAAAAAACATTATTCATCTTGTGCATGTCGTTTGGGCAAGCATTTTGTGCATCAGTACTTAAAATCACAAACATATTTATCAATTATCCTTTCATTACATATATGTCACCTTATTATTTATCAAATCAGTCTTTTTCCATAGTTATTCAATATATAATAAAGATGCTAAAAAGAATTTTTCCCCATGGTTCCCTGTTTTATAACATTACTCTCAATTGTCTCTAGAAGTCACTTTACTATTATAAAATATATACTCATAATGTTTTCTCCTTCTAAGACTAAGAATTTATCCAAATTTTCCATTGTCTACGTGCCTCATTGTTAATCTAGTTGATGTACACGGTGTCTTTCTATAGCAACCTCGTTTCAATTTGTTATGTTGTCTAACAATCCTAGACAGTAATTTCTATACTTAGGAATCCCTTTTTTTAAAATATATTACATCCCTTAAGTTTTTCTTTTTTCCAACCATGGGTAAAACATATTCCATATTTCATAAAATTGTTCATTCTCCTGCTCTCTAATTTCAAAAGTTAATCTATTCATTTCTGCACATTCCATGATCTTACGAATGACTTCCTCTTGTGAAGGTAATTTCTCACGTCTCCAGTTTTTTGCAAATACAATTCTAGCTGCTGTCAAAACAGTCGCAATCAAATATTTCATGTCTTTATCAACTACTTCTGATGTCATTTTTGATTTTTTTTTGAATTTATTCATACTTATATCCCGCACCCATCTCCCCCAGAGGGAACCGGGGCGGCGCACAGGCACATTAATAACAACTACAAATATACAAAATACAATAAATTATCCTAAAACAACATTAAACCCAAACCCTGTGCTAAAACAATACTTAAAATCCCACGGATTAAAACTTTGGCAAACTAAAACTCGGTCGGTATAGGGAGGTTCACGCCAGACTGGCTTGATGGAAGGAGTAATTCCAAGTAAAGGCCGTTTCTGGCTTTTGAAGGGCCTCCAGGGGGGTGGGGAGGCCTTTTTCGCCCTCCCCAGGCTCCTAGAAAGGAGGGGAAGCGCAAGGAGTCGTAGGCGCATACGCGGGTGGCGGGCGCATAGAAATATGGGTGTGAGCACCTGGGCGCGTGCTCCCCCCGCTTTTGGCACTCAATGGCAAAAAGGTTCGCCATCACTGCTCCAGAACTATGTTTTCAAACCTTGGCAGCTTGAAGAAGGGTGGACTTCAACTCCCAGAGGTCTCCAGCCAGCTGTCAGCCCGGAAGCCGTTTTTCAGGAGCATCTTCAGGCAGGGCGGAGCTGTGGGAATGTAAGGCAGAGATAGCTGGCAGGGATGTGTAGCCAAAGAACATTCTTTCCAGTGGTGGGTTTCAACATTTTTTTTACTCCTGGTTCTGTGGGTGTGGCTTGTTTTGTGGGCATGGCTTGGAGGGCATGCGACTGGGTGGGAGTGGCTTGGCAGTCATGTGGGGTGGGAGTGGCTTGGCAGCTTGGCGGTCATGCGACTGGGTGGGAATGGCTTGGCGGTCATGCGGCTGGGTGGGAGTGGCTTGGCGGTCATGCGGCTGGCTGGGAGTGGCTGGGTGGTCATGTGACCGGGTGGGAGTGGGTTGGCAGTCATGTAACTGGGTGGGAGTGGCTTCACGGTCATGTGACCGAGTGGGAGTGGCTTGGCAGTCATGTAACTGGGTGGGAGTGGCTTGTCATGTGACCAGATGGGAGTGGCTTGGCAGTCATGTGGGGTGGGAGTGGCTTGGCAGCTTGGCGGTCATGTGACTGGGTGGGAGTGGCTTGGCGGTCATGCGGCTGGGTGAGAGTGGCTTGGCGGTCATGCGGCTGGGTGGGAGTGGCTGGGTGGTCATGTGACCGGGTGGGAGTGGCTTGGCAGTCATGTAACTGGGTGGGAGTGGCTTCACGGTCATGTGACCGGATGGGAGTGGCTTGGCAGTCATGTAACGGTGGGAGTGGCTTGTCATGTGACCAGATGGGAGTGGCTTGGCAGTCATGTGACCAGATGGGAGTGGGTTGGCAGTCATGTAACTGGGTGGGAGTTGCTTTGCGGTCATGTGACCGGATGGGAGTGGCTTGGCGGTCATGTGACCGGATGGGAGTGGCTTGGCAGTCATGTAACTGGGTGGGAGTTGCTTTGCGGTCATGTGACCAGATGGGAGTGGCTTGGTGGTCATGTGACCGGATGGGAGTGGCTTGGCGGTCATGTGACCGGATGGGAGTGGTTTGGCAGTCATGTAACTGGGTGGGAGTTGCTTTGTGGTCATGTGACTGGATGGGAGTGGCTTGGTGGTCATGTGACCGGATGGGAGTGGCTTGGCAGTCATGTAACTGGGTGGGAGTTGCTTCGCGGTCATGTGACCAGATGGGAGTGGCTTGGAAGTCATGTGACCGGGTGGGAGTGGCTTGGCAGTCATGTAACTGGGTGGGAGTTGCTTTGCGGTCATGTGACCAGGTGGGAGTGGCTTGGTGGTCATGTGACCAGGTGGGAGTGGCTTGGTGGTCATGTGACCAGATGGGAGTGGCTTGGTGGTCATGTGACCAGGTGGGAGTGGCCAAGTCGTTGTCCCTGAATTCTTTGCCCCAATGAATGACCTACAAAAAGAAGATCTACAAAAAGGAAACATATTATTTCCTGCACTTACTACTTAAATAAGAATCAGAGAAGCACCCAAAGCAATAAGAGAGCCGCACACTTACAGAAGAAAAGATGACTGTCCTTGCCTGCCTTTCCACCGTGACGACCACCTTGATCTAATGAATGACCTGCACAGAGAAGAGATGCTACGGAAAGGAAGTCTTTAATTGCATGCACTGCATATAAGGGCGAAAGGAGAAACAGAAAACAGAACAATTCAGCTGGAAGGCAGGAAGACTCCACGAAGGGGCTGGAATCCCAGGGTATCTTCCCCTCGATCTCCTTCATCCCAGGGAACCCGATCACCATGCAAGAGAATTTAGGAGGAGAATAATTATTGACACTACACGGAATCTCCTTGCAACTTGTGGCTTGAAGGGATCTTCAAGGAGAGGATAAATAAAAATTAAAAAAAAACACGGATTTTTCTGAATGGCTTTTGACAGCTGCTGGCTGGGAAACACACCTGCCCGCTGGGTTGGGCAGGCGAGAAAACAAAGGATACCTCCAGTTCTACAGGGTCAGGGGTAGAATGCGTCTAAATAAGGAGGTTTGATTTCTCCATTGGGTCTTAAAGAGAGCTACCGTTTCTTTCCCTTCTCCTACCTCCCATCGGTGCAATTGAGAAGCCGAAAGTCACAAAAGTTTTTATTCTTTGGACAGCATTGAGGACCCTGACCTTTAGAGCTTGCGGCCATGCCTCGAAATCCCCAGAGGACTAGAAACTTGCTTTCGTAAAGATGCATCCGTGTCAGCAAAGCCCTTCTCCATCAAATCATCCTGCATGCAAGTCCCATTACATGTCAAAATTTGGGGATGGACTGGGTGGATCGTCAACTCGTTCCCATCTCTGCTTGGGCGCCCATCCAAGGTGGCACCACCTGGTCCAAGAAGGTCCCCTGAGGAACATTTCACAGCCCTGCCTGGGGAGACACCAGAAACTTCTGCTTACGGATCGGAAGGTTATTCGGACAGTGAGGAGGGTTGGGGAGGAACCTGGGCCAGTCCTGGAGTCTGGGGAAGGCTCGGAGGAGGGCTCTGTGTCGGAGGCAGAGAGGGGGCCAGTGCCCTCTGACAGTTATCAGCTGCCTTCGGAGTCAGACATCAGTGAGGCAGAAGAACAGCTGGAGCCTGTTCCCAGGATGCGCATGCGCAGAGCTGCCAGACGAAGGGAACAGCTAAAGAACAGGGGTCGACTTGGGAGGAAGGCCACAGGTGGACAATGAATGGAGGAGCGGAAGGGGAGGAGCGGAAGGGGAGTGGAGCTTGCAGGAGACAATTACTTCGCTTCATTGGTTCATGACTCTCTGAGACTCCTGGCCAAGTTCTGCAGAGATCAACCTGGCAGCTCTCCAAGCTAGATAAGGTCTGTGACCGTAAATCCTCCCTTTGAAAGGCTTTGCTGGATGCGAAGGAGCAGAATTCACAGTAAATCAATCAAAGAGGGTTTTGTCGGGACAAGGAGTTGGCTTCATGCTCTTGGGAAGCCTCGGTCAGACCAAAGGTGCACGTGGAGATGTGTTTGCAGGTCAAAAGGTATGCTTTCCTGAAGTTGTGAAGTTGCCACTAACTGAGCTGCGCGCACACACACACACACATAGAGGGAAACACAGCAGTGAGATATGTGGGTGGTGTCCTGGTCAGATCACCTGCTTCCTGGAGGATGGGAGGTCTTCTCCCTGCCCCAAAAAAGCTCAGGCAAAAGTTGATGGACACTTTTGAGGTCTTTTGATAGCCCTCCAATGACACCTTCTCTGTCCTCGGATGCATTTTTCCTTCCAGCTTATTGTTTTAGGCTGGGGATTAATGAAGATTTAATTGATCCAATCCATCAACCAGCCGGGTAATTAATGCGTTCAGCGTCCCTTTTGAAAACGGGTCAGCGGTCCATTTTCTGCGGTATGTAGATAGTCCTCGCTTAGCGACCATAGTTGGGACCAGCCAAATGGGCTGGTCAGCGAATCAGTCACTAAGTGAAACTCTGACGGCGCTTATCGGCTTGTCTTGTCTCCACAGATGAGGTCGTAAATGCTTTATCTCCACCGTCAACTTTATTCCTTTTATATTCATGGTTTCTTGCCGTTGTAAGAATCTCTTGAGACTAATGAGAACAGGCGGCCTTTAAATTTAATAGACAGCCGCTAAACAAGTCAGTCGCTAAGCGAGGGCCACCTGCATTCAAAAGGCATTTGTTTGGCAAAAGGTTCGCTTTGGAAGTCAGAGGAAGAATTAAATCTGTACAACATATTAATTGATATGTCAAATCTATCTATATATTAATACTTGCTGTGGCCCAGTCTGGTTAAATGGCCAACCAATCTGTGTGTAGCTCTATACCTGCACACACAAACACATGCACACAACCACCGCAACCTACCTACCTACTGTATTTCTGTATTTCTCTCTCTCTATCCCTCTACCTATCTACCTACCTACCTGCTGCATTTCTCCCTCTCTGTATCCCTCTACCTACCTACCTACCTATCTACTGTATTTCCCCCCTCCCTCTCTATCCCTCTACCTACCTACCTACCTACCTACCTACCTACCTACCTACCTACCGTCTTTCTCCCTCTCTCTCTCTATCCCTCTACCTACCTACCTACCTACTGCATTTCTCTCTCTCTCTCTCTCTATCCCTCTACCTACCTATCTACTGTATTTCTCCCTCTCTATCCCTCTACCTACCTACCTACCTACCTACCTATCTACTGTATTTCTCCCTCTCCCTCTCTATCCCTCTACCTACCTACCTACCTACCTACCTACCTACCTACCTACCTACATACATACATACATACTGTATTTCTCCCTCTCCCTCTCTATCCCTCTACCTACCTACCTACTGCATTTCTCCCTCTCCCTCTATATCCCTCTACCTACGTACCTACCTACCTACCTACTGCATTTCTCCCTCTCTGTATCCCTCTATCTACCTACCTATCTAGTGTACTTCTCTGTCTCCCTCTCTATCCCTCTACCTACCTACCTACCTACCTACCTACCTATCTACTGTATTTCTCCCTCTCCCTCTCTATCCCTCTACCTACCTACCTACCTACCTACCTACCTACCTACCTACCTACCTATCTACTGTATTTCTCCCTCTATCCCTCTACCTACCTACCTACCTACCTACCTACCTACCTACCTACCTACCTACCTACCTACCGTCTTTCTCCCTCTCTCTCTCTATCCCTCTACCTACCTACCTACTGCATTTCTCTCTCTCTCTATCCCTCTACCTACCTACCTACCTACCGCATTTCTCTCTATCCCTCTACCTACTTACCTACCTACCTACCTACCTACCTACCTACCTACCTACCTACCTACCGCATTTCTTCCTCTCTCTATCCCTCTACCTACTTACCTACCTACCTACCTACTGCATTTCTCCCTCTCTCTCTATCCCTCTACCTACTTACCTACCTACTGCATTTCTCCCTCTCTCTCTATCCCTCTACCTACTTACCTACCTACCTATCTACTGCATTTCTCCCTCTCTCTCTCTATCCACCTCCCAACCTACCTACCTACCTACTGCATTTCTCCCTCCCTCTCTCTCTACCCCTATAGCTGCCTACCTACCTACCTACTGTACGTAGCAGGCAAGGAAGCCTTTCAGACATTTGGAGCATTCCTGGCTTGTTCTCCTGGGTGGCCCGAAGAGAGCTTTATGCACGGTTAAACTCCAGGAAGGGTGTTAGCAAAAAGAATAATGTACAATTTGGCTGTGTGTGTGTGTGTGTGTGTCTTCTCAAATCAGGGGCTTGAGTTGCTGGGCTTCGTTGCAGGACACGGAGGCGAGGATGCTCGCTCTCGCGGGCATCTCTTCCTTTCTTGGCTAACCGAGAAAAAAGGGAGGGGGGAAAGCAAGCTGCTAGTCCTCAAGACAGAACATATGGTGGGAGGCTGGCACACTTTAGCCTTTAGCGTGGATTTATTTATTTTATTTATTTGGCACCATCCTCCCTGGGCCTGTAAGAACGAGGCTCTGCTCCCCCAGTTGTCTCTCGGCGTGAGTTGCGTGCACGGAGTCCCTTCGTAGTAGCGACGGGCACCCCCCTCACCCTCCTTTTCCGAGGTTGGCGTAGAGGCGCGTGGGGGGGGGGGCCTTGAAGGCTGCTTGTGCAACAAGCAGCCCCTTTTCATCTCTTCCCAGCCCAACTGCCAAGTGCATTGCGGAGCTGCTACTATTAGGGCTCCTCCTGGGACCACTGAATTAAAAGAAATATTTTACGATGCCATGCTTCGTTATGTTTTATTAAAAGCGGTGTGTCAGCTTTCCTTCCCACATTCATCATACGGGCCCGTCTCCCTCTCTTCTCCTCCTCCCCCCCACCCCCCCTCACCGCCCGCCACGAGGGGCCTGTTTTTAAAGGCATGGCTGGTTGCCTGGGCTGGCTGGGAAGAAACAAGACCCCAGACTCATCCATTCGTCAACCCCCGTTCTTTGTGCTTTTATTATTCAGCCACCGATAAGGAAATTAAAAACAGCAGCATCTGAACAGTGTATTGTCTTAGTGGGAGAATAATTAGGTTTAAGGCTGGGGGGGAGGGGGAAGGTGATTGGGGGGGGGGGGCTTCAGGTAGATGTGCATCCTCTATATCAGTGCTGGTGGCTGTGATCCAGTGGTGGGTTTCTGCAGGCTCGCACCTACTCGCGAGAGCCGGTTGGTGAAATTTAGAGAACCGGTGAGAGGGGGTTCCACCGGCGTACCTGGAAGTAAATCTGGCCCGCCGCTGCCAGTGACCCAACGGGAAGGAAAGGAAAGGAAAGGAAGGAAGGAAAGAAGGGAGGGAGGGAGGGAGGGAGGGAGGAAGGAAGGAAGGAAGGAAGGAAGGAAGAAAGAAAGAAAGAAAGAAAGAAAGAAAGAAAGAAAGAAAGAAAGAAAGAAAGAAAGAAAGAAAGAAAGAAAGAAAGAATTTATCATCAAAATTGAGTTCACTGGCCCGCCGCTGCCAGTGACCCAACGGGAAGGAAAGGAAAGGAAAGGAAGGAAGGAAAGAGAGAGAGAGAAAGAAAGAAAGAAGGGAGGGAGGGAGGGAGGGAGGGAGGGAGGAAGGAAGGAAGGAAGGAAGGACGGAAGGACGGAAGAAAGAAAGAAAGAATTTATCATCACAATTGAGTTCACTGGCCCGCCGCTGCCAGTGACCCAACGGGAAGGAAAGGAAAGGAAAGGAAGGAAGGAAAGAGAGAGAGAGAAAGAAAGAAAGAAGGGAGGGAGGGAGGGAGGGAGCGAGGAAGAAAGGAAGGAAGGAAGGAAGGACGGAAGGACGGAAGAAAGAAAGAAAGAAAGAATTTATCATCAAAATTGAGTTCACTGGCCCGCCGCTGCCAGTGACCCAACAGGAAGGAAAGGAAAGGAAAGGAAGGAAGGAAGGAAAGATAGAGAAAGAAAGAAAGAAAGAAAGAAAGAAAGAAAGAAAGAAAGAAAGAAAGAAAGAAAGAAAGAAAGAATTTATCATCACAATTGAGTCCCAAATTTTGGTTGCTAAGCAAGAGCGTTGTTAAATGAGTTTCACCACATTTTAAAAGGTGGCCACTCCCACTCTGTCACATGACTGCCAAGCCACGCCCACAAAATAGGCCACACCTACAGAGTAGGTTCTAAAAAAATTTGAAACCCACCAGTGCTGTGGTCCTCCAGCATCTCTCCACCCCCACCCCAATTTGATCAAATGCGACTCCTGCCTTTTTCTAATTTGTTCACCCTCGTTTTATCCAAAAAAGCCAATACAATCCTAAATTGCATTAACAGAGGGATACAATCAAGATCGAGAGAGGTACTAACACCACACTATAAAGCCCTAGTAAGACCACACCGAGAGTGTGGTCTTACTAGGGCTTTATAGGGAGGGGGGGTGTTAGTGGAGTACCTAGAATACTGCCTCCAGTTTTGGCCACACTATAAAAAAGAGACTCCAGAAAGAGTGCAGAGAAGAGCAACCAGGATGGTGAGGGGACAGGAGGCTAAAACATTCGATGAACGGTTGCAGGATCTGGGCCTGGCTAGTCTAGGGAAGAGAAGGACCAGGGGAGGCAGGAGAGCAGCCTTCCAAGCATGTGTAGAGGAGGAGATGCTGCCCATGGTTGTAATTTCAATTTTCAATTTCAGTTTATTCGAATTTGTATACCGCCCTTTCTCCCTTGCGGGACTCAGGGCGGTGAACAGGCAATGATAAAAACAACAGTAAAAACATCAATGTAAATACCTATGCTAAAAATAAATTAAATTCTAAGCCTGCTCTAAAATGTATAATAAAACCCCAATAAAACCAGATTAAAAGCTACACCAGGCCGGCCGCACGAAAAAGATGGGTCTTCAGGGCTCGGCGGAACAGGTGCAGGTCCGTAGTTGTGCGGAGGTCGGGGGGGCAGGTCGTTCCAGAGGGCAGGAGGGCGAGGATCAGTCACAAGTTACTATTTTCAGTGCAACCAAGATGGTTACGGGCTTGGAGGCTAAAACACACGACGAACGGTTGCAGGAACTGGGCCTGGCTAGTCTAGTGAAGAGAAGGACCAGGGGAGACAGGAGAGCAGCCCTTCCAATATTTGAGGGGCTGCCCCAGAGAGGAGGGTAGGGTCAAGCTATTCTCCAAAGCCCCTGAAGGCCAGACAAGGAATAATGGGTGGAAACCAAACAAGGAGAGGTTCAACCTAGAAATAAGGAGGAATTTTCTGACAGGGAGAACCATCAACCAAAGGAACAGAAGTTGCCTTCGGAAGTTGTGGGAGCTTCATCCCTGGAGGCTTTCAAGAAGAGACTGGACTGCCATCTGTCAGGAATGGTGCAGGGTCCCCTGCCTGGGCAGGAGGGGGTTGGACTAGATGACCTCCAAGGTCCCATCCAACCGTTGATCTATTAAATCTGTGCTAAATCTTTCAAGAAGAGACTGGGCTGCCATCTGACAGGAATGGTGCAGGGTCTCCTGCTTGGGCAGGATGGGGTTGGACTAGATGACCTAACAAGGTCCCTTCCAACTCTGTTAATCTGTTAAATCCACACAACCACCTTGCAAAGAGGCTTTAGACCATTAGGTTGAGCCGCTGGACGAGCGAAATAGCTTTGAGAGGTACTCCTCCTCTTACGACCACAAGTGGCGCTGGTGTTTCCGTCATAAGTTGAGCCCGATCCAGTTTTGCAACCCTTTTTACGACGGTTGCTGCAGTCGTCATATCACGCGAAGCTGCACCCATTCGGGGAACACCGCCATTGTAAGTGCGAAAAACCCTCCTTTGGCTGCAAGAAACTTCGCAAATCACAACCAACTCAGTTGCCAAGGGTTGGGATTGCATCCATGTGCCCGTGGGTCGGCGTGCGAAGGTCGTAAGGGCGAGGACGGCTTGCAAATGTGAAGAGCGGGCTTTGTTCATCAGCGTGATGAACAGGCGCTAAATTGAGGATGACTCAATCTTTCAAACAGGCGCTAAATTGAGGATGACTCAATCTTCCCTGCACAGAGGCAGTCTACCTTGGAATATAAGGGACAGACAGCAAACTGGGGTGTATGTGTCTTGCGAGCATAGGTAAAGGTTCCCCTCGCACATACGTGCCAGTCATTCCCGACTCTAGGGGGCGGTGCTCATCTCCGTTTCAAAGCCGAAGAGCCAGCGCTGTCCGAAGACGTTTCCGTGGTCAGGTGGCCGGCAGGACTCAACGCCCGAAGGCGCACGGAACGCTGTTCCCTTCCCACCAAAGGTGGCTCCTATTTTTCCACTTGCATTTTTTAACGTGCTTTCGAACTGCTAGGTTGGCAGACGCTGGGACAAGACACGGGAGCTCCTTACGTGACGCGGCGCTAGGGATTCGAACAGCCTAAACTGCCCGAATATTCTGATCGACAAGCTCAGCGTCTTAGCCCCTGAGCCACCTCTCGCGGGCAGGCAGTTGCCATTTCTCTCCCCTTTTCGACTCTGCACCCCGGTGTGCAAATACAGCTAGTTAGAAGGATCGCCCCTTGTTCTGAAAGAGCAATGACATTCACGCAGTGAGTAAATCGCATTACGGCAGGAGGAGAAGAAGCAAAAGAATAATAACAATAATAATAATACGAGGCTGCCTACCTACCTACCTACTGCATTTCTCTCTCTCTATCCCTCTACCTACTTACCTATCTACCTATCTACTGTATTTCTCCTTCTCCCTCTCTATCCCTCTACATAACTTCCTACCTACCTACTGCATTTCTCTCTCTCCCTCTCTATCCCTCTACCTACCTACCTACCTACCTACCTACCTACCTACCTACCTACCTACCGTCTTTCTCCCTCTCTCTATCCCTCTACCTACCTACCTACCTACCTACCTACCTATCTACCTACCTACCTACCGTCTTTCTCCCTCTCTCTATCCCTCTACCTACCTACCTACTGCATTTCTCTCTCTCTCTCCCTCTACCTACCTACCTACCTACTTACCTACCTACCTATCTACCTACCTACCTACCGTCTTTCTCCCTCTCTCTATCCCTCTACCTACCTACCTACCGTCTTTCTCCCTCTCTCTATCCCTCTACCTACCTACCTACTGCATTTCTCCCTCTCTCTATCCCTCTACCTACCTACCTACCGTCTTTCTCCCTCTCTCTATCCCTCTACCTACCTACCTACTGCATTTCTCTCTCTCTCTATCCCTCTACCTACCTACCTACCTACCTACCTACCGCATTTCTCGCCCAAACTGCCGAATATTCTGATCGACAAGCTCAGCGTCTTAGCCCCTGAGCCACCTCTCACGGGCAGGCAGTTGCCATTTCTCTCCCTTTTCGACTCTGTACCCCGGTGTGCAAATACAGCTAGTTAGAAGGATCGCCCCTTGTTCTGAAAGAGCAATGACATTCACGCAGTGAGTAAATCACATTACGGCAGGAGGAGAAGAAGCAAAAGAATAATAACAATAATAATAATAATACGAGGCTGCACTAGATTAAATTCTGCAGCTTCTCTTGAAAAGCCCTGATTTGCTCCATGCTGCCACAAGGGTATCCTTCATGTCAGGACGTGGGGTTTGCATATAATTGCTGTTAAAGACGGAGCAGAAGAGATTCCGATGAATATTTGATCAGCCTGCAAGCCAGGTTGGGGGTGTGTGTGTATTTGAAAACAGGAGAACCCCCCCCCTCCAAAGCCTTCGTTTGTTTTTTTTCCCCTTCCTCTTCCAGCTGGCGAGAGGATTAAGGTAGCCGCAGAAGTGAAGGTATACCAGCCTCTGGCCTGGCGCTGAAAGAGAGTGGCTTTAATCTTATTAGCCGGCCCGGCGTTACGGAGGAACGATAGGAATATTAATTACAAGGTTCAACACTGCGGGCGCAAAAGAGCTTCGGCATCACAAGAACACATTGTTGCTTGACGCACAACCCTACAAATATGGCAGGATTGTTAGAGGACCGGAGGCTGCGACGTACGATTGTAGGAATGAATGGGGTATGCCGAGTTTGATGAAAAGGAGGACTAAGAGAGACAGGATAGCAACCTTCCAATATCTCAGGGGTTGCCCCAAAGAAGAGGGAGTCAAGCTATTCTCCAAGGCACCTGAGGGCAGAACAAGAAGCAATGGGTGGAAACTAAATCAAGGAGAGAAGCAACTTAGAAAGAGGATGAGGGGACTGGGGGGTAAAACATATGAGGAACGGTTGCAGGAACTGGGGATGTCTAGTTGAATGAAAAGAAGAACCAGGGGAGACAGGATAGCAGTCTTCCAATATCTCAGAGGCTGCCACAAAGAAGAGGGAGTCAAACTATTATCCAAAGCACCTGAGGACAGGACAAGAAGCAATGGGTGGAAACTAATCAAGGAGAGAAGCAACTTAGAACTGAGGAGGAATTTCCTGGCAGTTAAAACAATTAATCAGTGGGACGACTTGCCTTCAGAAGTTTTGGGTGCTCCATCACTGAAGGTTTTTAAGAAGATGTTGGATAGCCATTTGTCTGAAACGGTAAAGGGCTTCCTGCCTGAGCAGGGGGTTGGACTAGAAGACCTCCAAGGCCCCTTCCAACTCTGTTAAAGGGAGATGTTTGAAAGGAAGGATATCTTTGGAACAGGGTTTTCTAGAAGGGAGACAGACTTCCATTGGACTTGTTGGGGCCTCCTCTGGGCCTCCTCTGGGGCTCCATCATGGTGGTGGAGCCGTGTATAGGATTTCTCATCCATCCCATCAAGAGGGCTGCAATTCTAGGAGGCTTTTTAAGACTCCCCTGGAAGTGAGAATTGGAGACTGTAAATCAATATATTTTTGAGGGTTCAAAATGAAGGGGTGCTTCGTGAGGTCCGTTCAGCGATCCTCTGATCCAGCGATCCAAAAATATGGGGGAACGGGTGGAATAGAGCATATATATATATCCATAGATAATATTCTCTCATTTAAGAGCCCTGTAAATTGGCTGATGTATCAGGGATACCGGATAGCTCAAGGCATAGAGAAGCCTGCGTCATATGCTGGAAAGCACCGGTTCAAATCCCAGTAGAAGGAGTATGGCCAGCTGAAGAAGGCTAATAAGCCTGAAATGGATCCATCCTGGTCTCTTTATTTTCAGCCCTTAAAAATCTAACACATATCTAAAAAATGTCACACAGCAGTAATCTATTTGGTTCTCTGTCTGGATGATCTCTAGGTTGAGTCGAAGGGCAGAGAGGGATGACGTTAAGTCTCCTCCCCTTAAAGGGACCCTTGAACAGGAGCTGTGATAATATTCTCTCACCCATAGAAATATATATATATATATTGTGGGTAAAAAGATGAGTGCCCAGTACTGTTTTTCTTCCTTTTTCTTTTGTTCTGCCAAGCGCCAAGAAATTAACCCCGCCGAAATCACCTCTACAATTAATGCTGTTTTATTGAGCTACATGTACCATTTCCCTCCATTGTACAAGTCAAATCGATGCATTTGGATAAACCAGGGTGAAGCTTCGCTGGCGAAGGTTCTCCAGGGGTCTCAGGTAGAAGTGTTTTCTCTCCCCCCACCCCACCTCAAAAGGACCTGTGAACCTTTTAGCAGTCTTCAAGGGAGCGGGGGGGGGGGGGAAGAGCAGGGAGCCTTTAGATTTATGTTTTTAAAAAATCCCTTTAACCTAGCCCAGGGGTCTGCAAAGTCGGCTCTTTTAAGACTGGTGGACTTCAACTCCCAGAATTCCACCAGTCTTAAAAGAGCCGACTTTGCAGACCCCTGACCTAGCCGAATAAAGTCAGTGGATTGAGTAAGAGAGGAGGAAACGGGTTTTTTTCGAGGCATGTGAAAACTCCTAACAAATGGGACGGAAGGACAGAAGATATTAAATGAAAACTCGGAACAAACTGGGCGGATTTCGATTTGGAGGATTGACATCCTGCAAAGAGAGATCCAGGCAAGCCGGCAAATCTATCTGAGGAACATTTATAGATAACTAGCCAATGACTTTCATCCTAATCCGTACGTTTGTCCTCAAAAATAATCCCGGACCAAACGTAATTTCTAATGTTAGGTTTTCCCCTTTACCAAAGAGAGTACTGTGAAGCCATTACCATGATACCTCCACTACACTGTACAGTAGAAGCCACTTTACAGCAGTATGGTAGAAGCCATTTTAAGGCAAAACAGGCTGTATGTTAACAGAACACCATCCCACAAAGGATGTTAGGGGTGTCTTACCCCCACAGTATTTGCTTCCAGACAGTAAGTCATCTGTGTACCAAATTTGGTTGAAATTGCTCCAGGCGTTTCAGAGTGGGCGTGGCCAACTCAATGTCACTCATGTTGAGGGGCACCTTGCCGTCCTCTACTCGCCCCTCCCCTCCCAGCCACTTCTCGCTTGCCCGTCGGGCTCCTTAGGGCCCCAACAGGAAGCAGTTGCTGGAGCTAAGCAGCCCCCAGGAGAAAGAGTTGGCCAAACAGCTCAGTTCAGATTGGATCTGACCGAGAAGGCGGCTCAGCAGAAGCATCTCACTGAGGACTAGGAGCATAGGCTTCCCAAGCAGAGGGAAGACCTGCGGGAGGGCAAGGCCAGGGACCGGCGCCTGGAGGCTCAGCGGGCTGAGATGGTCAGCCAGTTCCAGACCATGAGGCAGTCCCACTGGAACGAGGCCCTCCGGCTCTTCGCCACCAGCGGCTCTTCCCTCCAGCCTTCGCCCAAAGCCCCCCACCAGGAGGCCGAAGCAGACCCCAAGTTGGACTTTCTGCCCCCCTCCGACCCCCACAAAAGGACCCCCGAAGGGGGAGACTCTCTGCAGCAACACAAGCATGTATTGCACGTATCCGTCCGAGGGGCCGTAGTTTCAGGACCCCCTGATTTAGTGCAATACAAAAAATGAAAATAATTTTTCTGCAGACCACCAGTGGTCCATGGACCACCAATTGGTGGCGGCTGCTTTAGGGCACTTGGTCCTGAACCCATCTCTCAGAAACCTCAGGCTGCAAACCAAGAAAGCTTTTCATTCCTCTTCCTGGACCATTTTTGTGGCAAGCAGCCCGCCGTTGGCTCCCTCTGAGAAATTTTTGGATATTCTTGGCGTTTTCAAACTTGGCTCCATCAAGCCGAAATGTGCAAGCTAAGGAAACCGTAAGTGGTCTCTTGATGCTGTATTACCAAGTCCTAAAAACCCAGCAGGATATTCAGGATGGGCCAGGCCTTCTTTGCCTCCGTGCATTTTTGCAAAGGACATTTTTATCTTTTTTCCGCAGGGGGAAAATTGTCCTCTTGCACAATATGCTGCAGATTTGCTGTGTGCACAGCTTCAAGCTGTGGACTCCAAGCTTCGGAAAGAAATTGCAGAAACGATGTTTTTGCAAGCCCTCCCCTCCCTCCCCAAGGGTATTTTCCAAAAGTTTTGGAGGACAATTTTGTATGGAGATTGTTAGGATTGTAATCCTAGGGTTGGGTTGGCTATATATATAAGAGGGCTAAAAAGCCCGAAATGGATCCATCCTGGTCTCTTAATTAATTATTAAATCATCCCTTAAAAATCTTACATATATATATGTATGTATGTATGTATGTATGTATGTATGTATGTAAGATTTTTAAGGGATGATTTAATAATTAATTAATTAAGAGACCAGGATGGATCCATTTCGGGCTTTTTAGCCCTCTTCAGCTGGCCATACTTCTTCTACAGGGATTTGAACCGGCGCTTTCCAGCACATGAGCCAAGCCTCTCTATGCCTTGAGGTAACCAGCTTCCCTGATTACATCATCCTTATATATATATAAGCCACGATTGGAACATGGTATCTGTAACTTTAATTGCTACAGTGAGATGTGATTGGCTGCTGTTTCCTCAATCAGCCATAAGAGGGAGCCAGAATCGTTTTATCAGGTACGCCTAATACGCCAGTTGCGCCCCTTACTGGACCGGGGGGCCCTTCGCACAGTCACTCAAGCGCTTGTGACTTCTCGGCTGGATTACTGTAACGCTCTCTACATGGGGCTCCCCTTGAGGTGCATTCGAGAGCTACAGCTAGTTCAGAATGCGGCCGCGCGGGTGACTATATACGAGACCGCCTTCTGCCCCATACATTCCTTCGTCCGATCCGCTCCCATAGAGAGGGCCTTCTCCGGGTACCGTCGGCCGGGCAATGCCGGTTGGCGACACCCAGGGGAAGGGCCTTCTCTGTGGCGGGCCCGGCCCTCTGGAACGACCTACCCCCCGACCTTCGCACTACCTCGGACCTCCGCCTCTTTCGCCAACGTCTTAAGACGTACCTATTCCAACAAGCCGGCCTAGCGTAGCCCCCCGTTTTCTGACTCTACTGATAAATTTTAATTTTTTAGGGTTTTAAAGGGTTTTTAGCACGGGTTTTAACTTAATTTAATATGTTTTTAATAGTATATATTGTTTTGCTATGGTTTTAATAATGCCTGTGCGCCGCCCTGAGTCCTAACAAGGAGAAGGGCGGGGTATAAATTCCCCCCCCAAAAAGAATCAATGTTAGACGCTGATCCTTGAATGAAGCCTGCTCTGTATGTTGGTTATTGATCGGTATTCTCCAAAGGTTTTGGAGGACAAATTGTCTATGGAGCTTCTCAAGTCATCCAGGTGTCATGGTTGTCCCGAAGGTGTTTTTTTCAAGACTCTGGTTTTTTTCTTTGAAGACCTTTTGCTTCTCATGCAAGAAGCTTCTTCCGCTCTTTTGGAGGACATGTCATCTCAGGCATCGTCAACTCATCTCCATCGGTAGATCAGGAGGCGATTCCTTCCATGTGGACACCTGGCCTATCGTGGGAGAACTTCAGCCCGTTGACGGATCGCTGGAGACAGAGCAGGAAGGGACTTCCATCCTAGGAAAGAGATTTTAATAGGGCTTTTAATAGCGTGTTCTTATGCGTGTCATGTAGTTGTGGGGAATGTGGATTGAAAGTAGAAGGTCTAAGGTTTGGTCTTTGGTGCTTTGGAAAGCAAATAAGCTTCTGAAGCCCTGGAGAATGTCAACGGTACTGTGGTAGGTGGGCCAAGGTGGTTTAATTCGCGCGAAAGTAGGCCTTGTAGGTATTAGAAGTCTTGATTCCTTGGTTTTGTCATGGATTCATTGCCACTTAGCTGAAGGAAGCTCCTCCTTCATCTTCTTCTTATCTTCAACCTTCTGCATCATCTCCATCATCATTATCATCTCTTTTTGTTTCTCCTGCATCTCTTCTTCTTCCTTCACCTTCAACTCCTGATTCCTCTCCATCTCCTCCTCCCTTTTTCTACTCCTCCTTCTTTCACTTTCATCTTCACCTTCTTCTTCATCTCCTCCACCTTCTCTTCCTTCTTCCTCTCTTCCTTCTCTTTCATCACCTTCTTCCTCCTCTTCTCCATCTGTTTCAATTCCTTCTTCTTCTTCTCCATCTCCGTCATCTCCTCCTCTTCTTCCAACTCCTGCTCTTCTTTCACTCAACTCCTTCTCTTTCTCCACCTCTGTCATCTTCTCCTCCTTTTCCAATTCCTCCTCCATCATCTCCTTCTCGTCCTCTTCCTTCTCTTTCATCTCCTTCTCTTTATCCATCTCCGTCATCATCTCCTTCTCTTCCAACCCCCCACTCCATCCTTCTTTCTCTGTCTCCTCCTCCTTCTCTTTTATCTCCTTCTCTTTCTCCACCTCTGTCATCTCCTCCTCCTTTTCCAACTCCTCCTCCTCCTCTTCTCCATCTGTTTCAATTCCTTCTTCCTCTTCTCCCTCTCCATCATCTCCTCTTCCTCTTCCAACTCTTCTTTCATCTCCTTCTCTTTCTCCAACTGTCATCTCCTCCTCCTCCTCCTCTTCCTTCTTTCATCTCCTCTTTTTCCATCTCCATCATCTCCTCCTCCTCTTCCTTCTCTTTCATCTCCTTCACTTTCTCCATCTCCATCATCTCCTCCTCCTCTTCCAACGCCTCCTCCTCTTTCTCTCAACTCCTTCTCTGTCTCCACCTCTGTCTTCTCCTTTTCCAATTCCTCCTCCCCCTCTTTCATCTCTTTCTCCATCTCTATCATCTCCTCCTCCTCTTCCAACTCTTCTTTCATCTCCCTCTCTTTCTCCATCTGTCATCTCCTCCTCCTCTTCTTTCTCTTTCATCTTCTCTTTCTCCATCTCCATCTCCATCTCCTTCTTCTCTTCCTTCTCTTTCATCTCCTTCTCTTTCTCCATCTTCATCATCATCTCCTTCTCTTCCAACCCCCCACTCCATCCTTCTTTCTCTGTCTCCTCCTCCTCCTTCTCTTTCATTTCCTTCTCTTTCTCCATCTCCGTCATCATCTCCTTCTCTTCCAACCCCCACTCCATCCTTCTTTCTCCTCCTCCTCCTCCTCCTCCTCCTCCTTTATCTCCTCCTCTTTTATCTCCTTCTCTTTATCCACCTTTGTCATCTCCTCCTCCTTTTCCAATTCCTCCTCCCCCTCTTTCATCTCTTTCTCCATCTCCATCATCCCCTCTTCCAACTCTTCTTTCATCTCCCTCTCTTTCTCCATCTGTCTCCTCCTCCTCCTTCTCTTTCATCTCCTTCTCTTTCTCCACCTCTGTCATCTTCTCTTCCTTCTCTTCCTTCCCTTTCCTCTCCTTCTCTTTCTCCATCTTCATCATCATCTTCTTCTCTTCCTTCCCTTTCCTCTCCTTCTCTTTCTCCATCTTCATCAACATCCTCACGGCCGATTCGCTCCCACAGAGAGGGACTTCTCCGGGTGCCGTCCACTAGACTTTGTCAGCGGGCGGCGCCCAGGGGAAGGGCTCTCTCTGTGGCGGGCCCAGCCCTCTGGAACGATCTTCCCCCCGACATTAGAACGACCACGGACCTCTGCTCCTTCTGTCTAAAATTAAAAACACATCTTTTCTGCATGGCCGGCCTAGGGTAGTCTCTCTTTCTATGGGGTTTTATTATACTTAATTTATTGGGAATTTTAGTTTAGTTTAGTTTTAGTTTTAATGGGGAATTTTTAGCACAGGAATAAGGTTTAATCTGTTTTTAAATATGTTTGTATACTTGTTGTTTTTATTCTTCCTGTGTACCGCTCCGAGTCCCTATGGGGAGAGGGAGCGGTCTACAAATTAAATTATTATTATTATTATTATTATTATTATTATTATTATTATTATTATTATTATTATTATTATTATTATTATTATTATTATTATCTCCTTCTTCTCTTCCCTCTCTTTCATCTTCTTCTCTTCCAACCCCCACTCCATCCTTCTTTCCCCTCCTCCTCCTCCTCCTCCTCCTCCTGAAAAGTTCCTCCAGTCAACCCTTCTCTCCCCCTATGGCTCAGAGCGCAGGTGACTCCGGAATGTCTCTTCCCCTGTGTTGAAGCCCCCCCCCCCGCACCTTCCCCACCTTAAGGACGACATCTTTAATTTCTCTCGATTGCCGAACTGGGGTGTTTATATAATTATCCGGAATGAACTGCATGTGTTCGAGGAAAGGAAGGGGGTACCGAGATGAACAGCCTGGGCGTAGGTTAGCAATCAGAGAGCAGCGAGCAATTTAAAGCTCTTGATTAAATCTACCAGGGGGGGTGTTCATTTGTGTGTGTGTGTGTGTGTGTGTGTGTGTGTGCGTGCGCGCGTATGTGTGTACGACTTGGTTTCGGTAGCAGAGGTACAGGTGGGTAGCTAAGAGAGGCTCTTTTTTGACTGAAACAATTGTGGAAGGAGACACTTTGTGCAGGTAGTCCTCGACTTGTGACTGCAATGGTCATAAAGTGGATCGTCCACATGACCAATCTGATTTTTACGACCTTTTGGGGTTTTTTTTTGCAGAGGTGGTTAGCAATAGCACTCAGACTTATAGATTGCTTCACAGTTGCTTTTACAGCCCTTTCTAAGCGGTCAGCCTCTTGCCCCCCAACAATCTGGGTCCTCATTTGACCCACCTTGGAAAGGCGGAAGTCTGAGTCAACCTGGAGCCGGTCAGGATTGAATTACAATACAATAGCAGAGTTGGAAGAGACCTTGGAGGTCATCTAGTCCAACTCCCTGCCTAGGCAGGAAGCCCTATACCGTTTCAGACAAATGGCTATCCAACATCTTCTTGAAGACTTGCAGTGTTGGGGCATTCACAACTTCTGGAGGCAACTTCTGTTCCACTGATTAATTGTTCTAACTGTCAGGAAATTTCTCTTCAGTTCTAAGTTGCTCCTCTCCTTGATTAGTTTCCACCCATTGCTTCTTGTCCTGCCCCCAGGTGCTTTGGAGAATAGCTTGACTCCCTCTTCTTTGTGGCAACCCCTAAGATATTGGAAGACTGCTATCATGTCTCCCCTGGTCCTTCTTTTTATTAAAGTAGACATCCCTAGTTCCTCCAACCGTTCTTCATATGTTTTAGCCTCCAGTTCCCTCATCCTCTTGGTTGCTCTTCTCTACACTCTTTCTAGAGTCTCCACATTTTTTTTACATCGTGGTGACCAAAACTGAATGCCGTATTCCAAGTGTGGCCTTCCCAAGGCCTTATAAAATGGTATCTTCACGTGATCTTGATTCTATCCCTCTGTTTATGCAGCCTAGAACTGGGTTGGGTTTTTGGCAATTGGCAGATTGCCTGCTGGAAGGAAGGAAGGAAGGAAGGAAGGAAGGAAGGAAGGAAGGAAGGAAGGAAGGAAGATAGCAATAGCCCTTAGACTTATATACCGCTTAGTAGTGCTTTTACAGCCCTCTTTAAGCAGTTGACAGAGTCAGCCTCTTTGTCCCCAACAATCTGGGTAATGGTTTTATTGATCTCGGAAGGAGTGAAGGCTGAGTCCATCTTGAGCCGGTCAGGATTGAACTGCTGGCAATTGGGAGAATTAACCTGCAATACTGCATTCTAACAGGAAGGAAGGAAGGAAGGAAGGAAGGAAGGAAGGAAGGAAGGAAGGAAGGAAGGAAGGAAGGAGGACTGAGACTTACAGACCGCTTCATAGTGCTATTACAGCCCTCTCTAAGAGGTTTACAGAGTCAGCCTCTTGCCCCCAACAATTTGGGTCCTCATTTTACCCACCTTGGAAGGATGGAAGTCAACCTTGAGCTGGTCAGGATCGAACTGCTGGCAGGGGCACAGGGAGGAAGGAAGGAAGGAAGGAATAGCCCTTAGACTTATATACCGTTCACAGTGCTTTTACAGCCCTCTCTAAGCGGTTGACAGAGTCAGCCTTTTTGCCCCCAACAATCTGAGTCCTCATTTGACCCACCTCGGAAGGATGGATGGGGCTGAGTCAACGTTGAGCCTGGTCAGGATCGAACTATTGGCAATTGGCAGAATTAACCTGCAATACTGCATTCTACACACTGCGCCACCAGGGGAATGGAATGGAGACTAGAATAGGGTTAGGGATAGGAATGGAATGAGCTGGAAGGGACGTTGGAGGTCTTCTAGTCCAGCCCCCGGCTCAAGCAGGAGAGCCTATACCATTTTTAGGTAGCAATAGCACTTAGACTTATATACCGCTTCACAGCGCTTTACGGCCCTCTTTAAAGCAGTTCTTGGAGGATTTCCCCCAACAATCTGGCTCTTCATTTTACCGACTTCGGAAGGACA
>CM077655.1:10695026-10777526 GCA_039707465.1 Rhabdophis nuchalis
CCCGCCGCCTGTCGCGCCACTCCAGCCCCCATAAATCACGTCCTGATTATGACAGCGAATAGTGACGGATAAAAAGGCTGTAAGCACCTGCTTTTTATCTGGCCTATTACGTCCAGCAGCCGCTAATGAAAAACAGATCTGCTGCAGATACAATCATCCATTACATTTACGTGGCCGGTGCCAGGCCAGAGGCTGGGGCGCCTCTCTTAATGTCTTTATTTCTCTCGCTAGATCTTCGAAGGCCGCCACCGTTCCGGCTCACCGGAGCACAATATCAAAAATTAGTCTCTCAGCCACTTGTTCTCGTGGAGGCTTCGCGGTTTGCTCCGCTGCAGAAATGCCGTTCCATAAATCACCCCATTTAAGGGCCCTCGCATGCAGAAAATAAACATGCCCGGGATGGTGGTGGGGGTTAACGTTTCTCTCCTGGCAACCTAGTTTTCTACACGCAGGTCTTTTTTCCTTCTGACGTGCAAAAAAGCTGGGGAAAGTCTCCTATTTGCCATGAAGGAATACCGTATTTTTCGGCGTATAAGACGCGCCAAAATTTTGAAGAGGCAAATTTAAAAAAAAACTCAACATTTTTGCACTCTGCAGATTTCCCCAAAACGGCCTGTTTTTTTTTTTTGCATAGCCTTTAGGAGGCTTGTAGAGTCCTGAGGGATAGGGGGGGCAAAAACGGGCCCATTATTTTGTCAAAATAATGGCATGCATAGCCTTTAGGAGGCTTATACAGTGCTCCTGGGGGCTGAAGGGGTAAAATTGAGCAAAAAACCACCCATTTTGCGCTCATTTCTGCCCTCCCCAGCCACAGGAACATTCTGAAAGCCTCCCAAAGGCTATCCACGACCATTTTGGTGAAGGGGACGGGGTTTCGGGAGGCCAAAAATGCTGTATTCAGTGTATAAGTTGCACCCAGATTTTCAGCCTCTTTTTTGAGGGAAAAAGCTGCGTCTTATATTCCGAAAAAATACGGTAATTAAAAACTAAACTAGAATATTCTTATCTGCATTACGGGAACCGATTTGGAGCTCTTGCAAAATATCTTTGGCGTTTCTCGAGTCATCCCGGTCATGGTGGTAGAACTGAAGAAGCTTCTTGGAAGAGAAGCGAGACCTCTTCAGGAAAAACAAAGAAAAGGGAAAATAAGCACCTTTGCGTTTTTTGCAAAGTGACTATTCAGAGGGAAGGCAAGAAACATTGCCCTCTCTCTGAATTAGGTATAGGTAAAGGTTCCCCTCGCATACCAAATGCACAGATACAGTATAGGTGGTACCTTGCTCAATAGTAGCAACTGTGAGAGGGATCTAGGAATCTTAGTGGACAACCATTTAAATATGAGCCAGCAGTGTGCAGCAGCTGCCAAAAAAGCCAACACAGTTCTAGGCTGCATAAACAGAGGGAGAGAATCTAGATCACGTGAAGTGTTAATACCACTTTATAAGGCCTTGGTAAGGCCACACTTGGAATACTGCATACAGTTTTGGTCGCCACGATGTAGAAAAGACGTGGAGACTCTGGAAAGAATGCAGAGAAGAGCAACCAAGAGGATTAGGGGACTGGAGGCTAAAACATATGAAGAACGGTTGCAGGAACTGGGTATGTCTAGTTTGATGAAGAGAAGGACCAGGGGAGACATGATAGCAGCCTTCCGATATCTCAGAGGGTGCCACAAAGAAGAGGGAGTCAAGCTATTCTCCAAAGCACCTGAGGGCAGAACAAGAAGCAATGGGTGGAAACTAATCAAGGAGAGAAGCAACTTAGAACTAAGGAGAAATTTCCTGACAGTTAGAACAATTAACCTCTGGAACAGAAGTTGCCTCCAGAAGTTGTGAATGCCCCAACCCTGGAAGTCTTTAAGAAGATGTTAGATAGCCATTTGTCTGAAATGGTATAAGACCCACGCAGGGGGTTGGACTAGAAGACCTACAAGGTCCCTTCCAACTCTGCTATTGTATTGTATTGTATTGTATATGTGTGCTAGTCGTTCCCGACGCTAGGGGGCGGTGCTCATCTCTGTTTCAAAGCCCAAGAGCCAGCGCTGTCCGAAGACGTCTCCGTGGTCATGTGGCCGGCATGACTCAACGCCCGAAGGCGCATAGAACGCTGTTCCCTTCCCACCAAAATTGGTGGTTCCTATTTTTTCTACTTGCATTTTTGACGTGCTTTCGAACGTCTCGGTTGGCAGAAGCTGGGACAAGTCACGGGAGCTCCCTCCGTTACGCGTCGCTGGGGATTCGAACCGCCGAACTGCTGATCTTTCTGACCAACAAGCTCAGCGTCTTAGCCCCTGAGCCACCTTGCCTTGCTGCAAATTAGAATCAGCCCAAATGTCTTTCCAAGGATGCTTTTTATGAATCCGAATTGGGGATGGGGGAAAAATAATTTCTCCCTTATTTGCAGTTTTTAAAATTGTTGGTTTTCTTTCCTTCCTTGCAAAGTATTTGGGTATCGCCAACTCTTTCTTTGGCAAAACGTCCCCAAAATACAATTAAAGAGATGCAGGTAACTGTTTTGTGAACATTCTTACAGAGCAGGGTTGTAAGAGACATATAATTAAATGTTGTTACTTTAATGCACAGGACCGTGAAGGCAGATGAATTTTAATTACCGGTTATTAATTGTTTGGTGGGCTTCGCAGCCGCCTTACATCGGATTAGTTCAGCGTGCCACTTGCTAACACAGCTTTTATTTTATTTTTTTTCTTGATGGTAATGGTGGATTTTTTGAGTCTCCTGTAAAATGGTGGGAACGCAGAGTTAGCAGTTGGAAGAAGAGGCTGTAGTCGATCACGGCTGGAGAAGGTAGACCAGGAAGTTTGTGGTTGTTAGTTGCGTAGTCGTGTCCGAGCCATGGACAATGTTCCTCCAGGCCTTCCTGTCCTCTCCCATCCTCTGGAGTCCATTGAAGCTCACGCCGGCTGCTTCGGTGACTCCATCCAGCCACCTCCTTCTCTGCTGTCCTCTTCTTCTTTTGCCCTCCATCGTTCCCAGCATGAGACTCTTCTCCAGGGAGTCCTTCTTCCTTCCTCCTCATTAGGTGGCCGAACGTTTGGGCAAAGTTCAGAAAATGCCAATCAGATCCCTTTGGTGTTGTGAGTTGCGAAGTTGTGTCTGACCAATCGCGACCCCATGGACCACGTTCCTCCAGGCCTTCCTGTACTCTCCCATCCTCTGGAGTCCATTGAAGCTCACCCGGCTGCTTCGGTGACTCCATCCCGCCACCTCCTTCTCTGCCGTCCCCTTCTTCTTCTTTTGCCCTCCATCGTTCCCAGCATGAGGCTCTTCTCCAAAAAGACGTCCAGTGTTGGAGCATTCACAACTTCTGGAGGCAATTTCTGTTCCACTGATTAATTGTCCCCACTGTCAGGAAATTTCTCCTTACTTCTAGGTTGCTTCTCTCCTTGATTAGTTTCCACCCATTGCTTCTTCTTCTACCCTCAGGTGCTTTGGAGAATAGCTTGACTCCCTCTTCTTTGTGGCAGCCCCTGAGATATTGGAAGACGGCTATCATGTCTCCCTTGGTCCTTCTTTTCATTACACTAGACATCCCCAGTTCCTGCAACCGTTCTTCCTATGTTTTATCCTCCAGTCCCCTAATCCTCTTGGTGGCTCTTCTCTGCACTCTTTCTAGAGTCTCCACATCTTTTCTACATCGTGGCGACCAAAACTGAATGCAAATATTCCAAGTGTGATATTAAAAAGTGATATTAAGACTTCATGTGATCCAACTTTCCTGTCTCAACATCCTCTAGAAAACTCAGGCTAGATTTCTGCAGGATGATTTTTGGCTCACCTGGTGGGAGGTTGAGATGAGAGGTGGAATTGGTCTTCTTGCCATTGGAAGAATTTCCATCCCATCCCTAAAGTCTTCCTCTCCCGCAGGACCTTCTCATTTTAAGGGCAACATTCTCCTTCAACCAGTGGTAGGGCAGTCTAGGTGGATATCTTCCCTGTCCTGCCCTGCCCTGCCCTTATTCTCTAGGGCAGGGGTCTGCAAAGTCGGCTCTTTTAAGACTGGTGGACTTCAACTCCCAGAATTCCCCAGCCAGCTATGCTGGCTGGGGAACTCTGGGAGTTGAAGTCCACCAGTCTTAAAAGAGCCGACTTTGCAGACCCCTGCTCTAGGGTGAGGGAGGGCCAAGATGGCCCCTGGGTGGTCGGTGAGATGACAGGCAGCGGCTGCCAGAAGCTGCCAGCGGCAGAGCAAAGGAGAGCGATGGGGATGTTTAATGGACTGCTCTGAATAATACATGAAGTTTTGTTAATCATGTACTGATTAAAATGATGATGTGTTAATGTTATCTCTTGTCACCTTGGGAGAGCGGAGGTCGAGGGGGGGGCACCTGGGGAGGGGAGAAGAAGGCACAACACGGGAAGAGCAACCGTCCCTGGACATGGGTAGACCTTCAGAACTAGAGAAGTCATCTCCGTCATCAAATCGCATGGGTGTCAGGTTCCTCAATTAATTCATTAGCCTCGAGCCAAGTTTCAAAAGAAACCCAGTCATTAGGGGCACCATTCCATCGGGAAGACTATATGAACTTTCTTTGGCTCGGTTTAGAAGTCGAGAGGAGCCGAGATGTTTGGTGGCTGGACTTGCATCCGCTCCACAAATGGAATCGGATGGATTTCTCAAGTAGAATTGACGATTTAAGTCGGCTTTCTCGTGACTTGCGCAGATTTGTAGGAAATCGCAGGTGGGCCTCCCTGGGATCAAGCAGAAATTTTAGCATGGCTTTTGCTTCAGAAGGTCATAGAACTGCAGCTTTGGAGGGGCTCCCAAGCACCATCTAGTCTAACCCTCCGCAATATGCAGGAGAAGCAATGAATCCATTGGTTCGGGTATGTTTAGTCTAGTAGTAGACGCTGATCAGAAAGGTCAGCAGTTCAGCGGTTCAAATCCCTAGCACCGCGTAATGGAGTGACCTCCGATCATTTGTCCCAGCTTCTGCCAACCCAGCAGTTCGAAAGCACGTAAAAATGCAAGGAGAAAAATAGGAGCCAACTTTGGTGGGAAGGGAACAGCATTCCATGCGCCTTCAGCATTGAGTCATGCCGGCCACATGACCACGGAGACGTCTTCGGACAGCGCTGGCTCTTCGGCTTTGAAACGGAGATGAGCACCGCTCATCCCTAGAGTCGGGAACGACTAGCACATATGTGTCAGGGGAATCTTTACCTTTATCTTTAGTCCAGTAGTGAAAGGGGGATCATGATTTAGTGTTCCAATATCTCAGGGGTTGCCCCAAAGAAGAGGGAGTCAACCTATTCTCCAAAGCACCAGAAGGCAACCCAAGAAACAATGGGTGGAAGCTAATCAAAGAGAGAAGGAACCTAGAACCAAGGAGAAATTTCCTAAGAGTGAGAACAATTTATCAGTGGAACAACTTGCCTCCAGAGGTTGTGGATGCTTTATCACCGGAGGCTTTCCAGAAAAGACCGGACAGCCATTTTTCCAAAATGGCATAGAGTCTCCTGCTGGAGCATGGGGTTGGACTAGAAGACCTCCAAGGTGCCTCCCAACTCTGCTAATTTAATTTGGGCAGATGTGTTTTCTGCAGTTTTCTATCCTGCCAACGACTCAACCTTTCAGCCACCATCAGATTCATTGGCATCTAGTGAGGAAGGTCAACCCGTCCATCCAGAAAAATCTCGTCCTTTATGGCCTCCAAATGAATTCAGCAGATTTGAGGGCAAAGGTCAACACGTTGTCCTTCCCAACAGACATCCTGCGTCCTCGGGTAGCCCCAAGACTCAGAGAAACCAACAGTAGCTAAAACACCGATGCCACACTAATCTGTGGCTTCCGTTGCGAAGACAAATCGTTTCTGAGGAATGGCGTAGCACGCGTGCGAAATGGGGCCTCACAGACCCACAGCTGTCAGGCCCATCTATCAATGTCACATCTGGACTCGCGGTGATTGACAGCTTGCTTCCTGTGCTGTCCATCAAATCCTGCAAGGATTCGGAACGCGGGAGAAAACGGAAGGTCTGAGGGAGGGCCCTGCTTGAAACAAAAATGTGAACACCGTTTTAAAGATAGACTTAAGATACAGAAGGAACTTGACAAACCTGAACATTGGGCACTATCTAACAAAATGAAATTCAATTGTGAAAAAAGTAAGGTTCTACATTTAGGCAAGAAAAACAAAATGCACAGGTACAGTATAGGTGGTACCTTGCTCAATAGTAGCAACTGTGAGAGGGATCTTGGAGTTCAAGTGGACAACCATTGAAATATGAGCCAGCTGTGTGCAGCAACTGCCAAAAAAGCCAATACAGTTCTGGGCTGCATCAACAGAGGGAGAGAATCAAGATCACGTGAAGGGTTGATACCACTTTATAAGGCCTTGGGAAGGCCACACTTGGAATAATTGCATACAGTTTTGGTTGCCACAATGTAGAAAAGATGTGGAGACTCTGGAAAGAGTTCAGAGAAGAGCAACCAAGATGATTAGGGGACTGGAGGCTAAAACATATGAAGAATGGTTGCAGGAACTGGGGATGTCTAGTTTAATGAAAAGAAGGACTAGGGGAGACATGATAGCAGTCTTCCAATATCTCAGAGGCTGCCACAAAGAAGAGGGAGTCAAACTATTCTCCAAGGCACCTGAGGGCAGAACAAGAAGCAATGGGTGGAAACTAATCAAGGAGAGAAGCAACTTAGAACTGAGGAGAAATTTCCTGACAGTTAAAACAATTAACCAGTGGAACAGCTTGCCACCAGAAGTTGTGATTGCCCCAACACTGCAAGTCTTTAAGAAGAGGTTGGATAGCCATTTGTCTGAAATGATATAGGGCTTCCTGCCTCCAAGGTCCCTTCCAACTCTGCTATACATAAATAAAAATGGGAACGATGTGTAAGAGGTGCTTGCCAACATGGCGCAATCTGGAAGCCTTAATCAGGATTGGTTGGTGTGTGGTTTCTGTTGGCAGTTTTGGAAGGCCACAATTTTGATTGAAGGAGCAACGGATTGAAACTAATCAAAGGGAGATCCAACCTAACCTAAAAACTGAGGAGAAACTTCTTGACAGTGAGGACAATTCACCAGTGGAACTGAAGCTGCCTTCAGAAGTTGTGGGAAGCTCCATCCCTGGAGGCTTTCGAGAAGCGACTGGACCGCCACCTGGCTGAAATGGTCTAGGGGTTGGACTATCAGACCTCCAAGGGCCCTTCCAACTCTTGTTATTCTGTTGAAAGTTCAACGAAAAGTCGCAACTTTGGCCACAACGCAATGTGAGCTGGGGACCTACTATTCTCAACTGGATCCCCAGAACATCCTATTTTGAGTTGTATCTTTACTTTACTTTACTTTATTTTCAATTTATATACCGCCCTTTTCACCAAAAAGGGACTCAGGGCGGTGCACAGAAAGATAACACCCCACAATATACAAAACCAATACAGCTGTGCTAAAATTGAATAAATAGTTAAAACCATAAATAACGAATTAAAATGGTCCCTAACCTATGTCAGGCCGGCAAGATGAAAGAAATGAGGTTTTACCATCCGACGGAAGAGTCGTAGGTCCGTGATGGTACGGATATCGGGGGGGGGGGGGAGGTCGTTCCAGAGTGTCAGACCCGCCACAGAGAAGGCTCTTTCCCTGGGGGTCGCCAGTCGGCAAAGACCAGCTGACGGCACCCTGAGAAGGCCAACTCTGTGAGAGCGGACAGGTCGAAGGGAGGAATGTGGTAGGAGGCGGTCTCTCAAGTAACCAGGACCCGAGCCATGGAGCGCTTTGAAGATGGTAACTAACACCTTGAAGTGCACCCGGAAGACCACAGGCAGCCAGTGCAGCTCGCGCAGGAGAGGTGTTACGTGGGAGTAACGAGAGACTCCCAGAATCCCCCGCGCGGCTGCATTCTGCACTAGCTGGAGCCTCCGGGTGCACCTCAGGGGGAGCCCCATGTAGAGGGCGTTGCAGTAGTCTAGGCAGGAAATAATGAGGGCTTGAGCGACCGTGCGTAGGGCATCTCGGTCTAGAAAGGGGCGCAACTGGTATCTGGAACTGGGCTGAAAAAACTGGGGTTTTTCTCTCTCTCTCAAGGGTTAAAGGCGCAAGGGTCTTGTAACTTGACAGCTTAAAGACTTCCACACTTCAATGCCAGAGTTCCTGAGCCAATATGACTGGAGGAGGAATTCTGGGAGTGGAAGTCCACAAGTCTTCAAGCTGTTAAGTTTGAACACCCCTGGGAGTTTTTTTTTTCCCTAAAGGGTTAGGGATGTTTTAAGGGTCTTGTAACTTGACAGCTTTAAGACTTGCGTGCTTCAAATGCCAGAGTTCCTGAGCCAACATGACTGGAGGAGGAATTCTGTGAGTTGAAATCCACAAGTCTTAAAGCTGTCAACCCCTGGGGGGGGGGGGTGTTCCCTAAAGGGTTAGGGGTGCGAGGGTCTTGTAACTTGACAGCTTTAAGACTTGCATATTTCAAATGCCAGAGTTCCTGAGCCAACATTTTGGTTGCTAAGCAAGAGCGTTGTTAAGTGCGTTTCACCACATTTTACGAGTTGGCCACGCTCACCCAGTCACATGGCCGGCAAGCCACTCCCACTCGGTCACATGGCCGGCAAGCCACTCCCACAAAGCAGGCCACACCTACAGAAGAGGTTCTAAAGAAATTTGAAACCCACCACTGCACTCGATTCATAACGGGAGGGAAAAAACAGAACGCGTTATAAACATTTGCATTCGTTTTTAAAAACAAAAACAAAAAGAGACAACGTCTGTCCCGATTTAGAAGGACAAATTGTATTTATCTGTTTCTCTCCGTGGCTGCATTCAAAAAATGGGTATTACGAAGGCTACCTTTGGCACACTACTGTGAAAATATTGGTATTCTGTTGGGCTGTTATCTAATCAGAAGAGATGCAATTCCCAGTTGGTAAATTTAATCAGAACAGTGCGTTTTCACTGGCAAAATGTTTTTAGAGGAGAAACACAGCTTCTAAATAAAGAACCCCTTCGAAGTGGATGTGGAGACGCCAACCGCAGCCGAACAGCGAGTGGGCCGCCCAAAATACTCTGGAATGCTTGGCCTGGGCGGTCCAAATGAGAGGTTCCTTTAGATTAAGCGCCTACCCGTTGACTTTAAATCCCCGTCCCTTCATAATCATGCTGTGGACACATTTTCCCACGCTTTCCGAAGCGCGCGCGTTATACGTAAAAACAGAATTCTGAAATTCGGTCGGTCGGGGGACAGTCTTTGAGGACAGATTTTCACTCTCAGGTTTTGTGGTGACCTGTCGGCGGCCAGCAGAGTTAGCACCGCAGAGTCGGACAGTGAGGAGG
This sequence comes from Rhabdophis nuchalis, assembly GCA_039707465.1. Classification (NCBI taxonomy): domain Eukaryota; kingdom Metazoa; phylum Chordata; class Lepidosauria; order Squamata; family Natricidae; genus Rhabdophis; species Rhabdophis nuchalis. The sequence goes on from CM077655.1 coordinate 10,704,322, forward strand.
TTGGGGAGGAACATGGGCCAGTCCTGGGGGTCGAAGAAAGCTCGGACGAGGGCTCTGCGTCGGAGGCAGACGGGGAGCTGGAAAAGCAGTGAGGCAGAGGAACAGCTGGAGCCTGTTCCCAGTGTGCGCATGCGCAGAGCTGCCGGAAGACAAGAACAACTAAGAAAGCAGGGTCGACTTGGGAGTAAAGCCACATCTTACAATACAATGCTGGCTGGGGAATTCTGGGAGTTGAAGTCCGGACATCTTCAAGTGGCCAAGGTTGAGAAACACTGATTTAGAGAAGGTTGCTCCAGATTTCTGGGTGGATGCTGCCTGTGGATTGCACGGCTCAGGTTTTAAGCCAGAGACACACCTGAACCGGGGTCAGCCTCTACAAGCCAGGAGTCTTCATCCCGATCGTGCGAAACGATGCCAGGGGCTGTGCAACAGTGTGTTTCTTGTGCTACAAAAGGGCCAGATCGCTTGATGTGATGGCAACCACGTTGAACCACTTTGACAAGTTACAAGTATCATGACAGGGAAAAAAATGATTGTGGGTCCCAGGTGGGCTTAAAACCTGGATGGCGAAACTCCGTACGCCGTACACATCCTCTCTCCTTGAAGGCTTGATTGACGTACAACGACACACACGCACACACACACACACACACTCTCTCTCTCTTTCCCTCGTGAGCTTTGCGGTGGGCTCAAAGCCTTGCGAAATCCTCTCTCTGCAGTGGCATCAATAAAATTGGATTGTCGTGCAGGAGGCTCAACATTGCGCTCCCCGTGAATGGGAGTAGAGAGGGAGATGGCGGTTTTCGCACTGCCTCCTGCACAACTTGGGGTGTGCGCGCAAGGCAGACAAAGGAGAAGCACAAGAGAATAATTTGCAGAGACTTAATGGTGGGTAAGGTACCCCTTGCACATACATGCTAGTCATTCCCGACTCCAGGGGGCGTCTCTCATCTCCGTTTCAAAGCCGAAGAGCCAGCGCTGTCCGAAGACGTCTCCATGGTCATGTGGCCGGCATGACTCAACTCCCGAAGGCGCACGGAACGCTGTTCCCTTCCCACCCAAATTTGTGGTTCCTGTTTTTCTACTTGCATTTTTTACGTGCTTTCGAACTGCTAGTTTGGCAGACGCTGGGACAAGTCGCGGGAGCTCCCTCAGTTACATGGCGCTAGGGATTCGAACCGCCAAATTGCCGATCTTTCTGATCGACAAGCTCAGCCTCTTAGCCACTGAGCCACCGCTTCCCTCTAATGGCGGGTAGGTTCCCAATATTTGGGAAAGAATTAGGCAACCTACCTGCCAATCTAATGGTGGGTAAGTTGCCAGATTCTTTCCCAAATATTGCTTTGTGGGGTGGAATCAATCCCTGGTAGATCTTTGCTAGGGGAGTGGTGTCCGTTGTGGAGTGGTCCATTGTAGCCTACCATGAATTTTGTTGAGTTTTACAAAGGTTTGTAAGAAAAGGGCTTCTGTCCTGGGTAGAGAGACTCACAATTCGGCTGAGCTTTCAATGGGGCCACCTCCAGACCCATTATTGGAGGGATATTCTTCACTGCAAATGGAGTGGTGCGGTGGCCTAGAGGCGGAGCTCTCGCCTCGCCATCCAGAGGCGATGAGTTCGATCCTAGGTAGAGGCAAATATTTCTCTCTCTGGGAACTATGAGAATATTTCTGCTGGACAAAACTCCCCACTGGCGACAGGGAAGGGCATCGGGCCATGAAAATGCTCTGCTAGCTCCATTCAGTTGCCCAGGGGTTATGGGTGGTTAAATGAAGAAGAAGATGATGATTCTTCACTGCAGAGAATCTTTAATCACGCTAGTCTTTGAAGTCCTGTTCCAATCCAGTTTCAAGCCTGGTCATCTGAGAGAATAATAATAATAATCCTGAATTTTTATTTGGATAAGATAGGTTCTTTGAGGAACCTGACAGACTCCATCTTGAATATCTGATGAGCCAGAAAGCTTGTCTGGAAAATCACAGGCTGGAGCATACTCAGAAAGTTATAGTGACCTGATGAGAAAATAGCCTGCTCCTTACCTTTGTAACCGGGAATACGTTCCTTGGTAACAGGACGTGTTTTGCAGGAAGCCGGTAATGATCTTATTGTTTAGCTCTGGGAAAGTTCTGGGAAGTCCTTTGGGGTTTCTGAACACGTATGTTGGGTAAGCTTCCATGTACTTTTCACATTGTGAGACACATTGTATTCCTTGCACGCAATGTTGTTTTCATGTATTCAGGTTGTGACGAGTGTAATACGTAATTTCAGGTATATAAGGTGGAACTCTGTACCTGGAGGTTATTCTCTTTCTGTTCTTGAGAATCCGTTAGCTAACGTTCTATGAATAAATGGCTGTTTCCTATGTCATAAGTCTCCGTGATCATTGCTGAAGAAAATATCTGGGATATTTTTCTCACATCATCCAATGATAGGAAGAAGCTCATATATGGATTAGACCAGTGACGGCGAACCTTTTTTTGGCTCGCATGCCAAAAGCGGGGGGAGTGCAGGGGGGTCGTGCGTGGGCATGCCACACCATATTGCTTTGTGCACGACCAGCGTTCCCTCCACATTTTTGGAGTGCTTTTTTTCTCCCTCCCCAAGCTCCAGAGGCTGGGGAGGGCGAAAACAGCCTCTCCCCCACCGAGGCCCTCCTGAGGCTTCAGGAGCGCGAAAAACCAAATTAGAATTTCGGGAACTGACTTCCGGTTTGCTCGTAGGGCCGCTTTTAGCCCTCTGGAGCATTCAGGGGGCTTCCCTAAAGGCTACGGAGGGCTAAAAGCGGCCCTATGAGCAACCCGAAAGTGACTTCTGGTTTGCCCGTAGGGTCGTTTTTTTTACCCTCCAGCCCTTCTCTTCCCTAGACTAGCCATGCCCAGTTCCTGCAACCGTTCGTCGTGTGTTTAGCCTCTAAGCCCGTAATCATCTTGGTTGCACTGAAAATAGTAACTTGTGACTGATCCTCGCACTTTACAACCATGGACAGCATCTCCCCCTGGACACACGATCGAATTTCGAGTGCTTTGTGGAAGAGATTGCAGAGGAAAAGAAGCAGATGAGGGAAAATGGGCCGTGGATACCTGGGACTGTAAAGACCACCTTGTCTAGATGTCCGCTTGTCATCCTGGCCTGATGGAGCAACCTCACCCTCGGTCAGAAGATCTCCTCCTCCTCCTCCTCCTCCTCCTCCTCCTCCTCCTCTTCTTCTTCTTCTTCTTCTTCTTCTTCTTCTTCTTCTTCTTCTTCCCTCCTCCTCCTCCTCCTCTCCCCCTGATCATCATCATCTTCTTCTCCTCCTCCTCCTCCTCTCCCCCTGATCATCATCATCTTCTTCTCCTCCTTCTTCTCCTCCTCCTCCTCATCTCCCCCTGATCTTCTTCTTCTTCTTCTTCTTCTTCTTCTTCTTCTTCTTCTTCTTCTTCTTCTTCTTCTTCTTCTTCTTCTTCTTCTCCTCCTCCTCCTCCTCCTCCTCCTCCTCCTCCTCCTCCTCCTCCTCCTCCTCCTCCTTCTTCCCAGGCATAAGAAATTTCGGAGTGCCACCAGAGGGGTGGCGATGACCTTGGTGTGGCTGAGCAGGAAATCTTTGCAGTCCAAACACACTCCGTCTCTTGAGCTGGATCGAAGGTCCCGGAAACGCAGAATCATTTGTATGTGCAGAGCACATCTCGGGCTTTTCAAGAGGGAGAAAGGCAGCTTGAGAAGTCATTTTTCAGTGTTTGACACAAAGTCTCTTTCGCTCTTGCACCGAGCTAGATAACTATCAGCAGCTGGAGAGATTAGAAAAATATATTTATATATATACATATACATTGTACTGGAAAGAAAGTCAAAGCCAAAAAGAGGAGGAAAGCAACCTGCAGCGCCACGAAGAATTAAATAAAAAACAGCTTTGGATACTGTTTTTGGGTCTTTTCCCATGTAAGATTGAGATTGTCTTTGCAACGTTTTGGCGAGGTCTCACTCACCATCTTCAGGCTGGCGTCTGGGGCTTCGCAGCTGCTGTCTTTCTATAAATCTCGGGTGGGGGGAGAGTAGAGTGCTGGCTTTGTTGCTGTGAGTGGGTTGATTGGCTGTGTAGTTGTATCATGATTGGTAGATTGGTGCTGATTGGTGCTATCTGTGTGTTCATTGTTCTTTTGTATTGTAACGGCTTGGGTGGTGGGTGGGGTTCGTCTGTTGGCCAGTGCTGGTTTTCAGATGTCTGGTAGGCAGGAGGTGTCGTCACGTTTGTTCATGTTGTGGGGTTAATGTTGTTGTTTGTTCATGTTGTGAACAAACATGATTATACCACCCACCTACCAGACATCTGAAGCCAGCACCGCCCAACAGACGAGCCCCACCCACCACCCAGGCGATGCCTGCTTCATAATAAGCGACCCGATACTATAATACAAAAAAAGCAGTGATTTATTAACAGCTTCATTAGGCATTCCTCATTAGGCATTTCTTGTTTGCAGCCATCTTTTTTGCTTCCTTTATCTGCTTCTGAACTTTGCCCGCATTACTGCCCTCCCTTCAGCCTTCGTCATAAATCACACAGCCAATGAGAGATGGTAATTTAGACATGCGCTTTGACAGGCCAGTTTGACATTCCTTTCTGACCTCCTCCTCCTCCTCCTCCGATTCGTCAGGCCACAACAGCCCAGGTCTGGGGGAGTCATCACAGTAATTTCCCTAAAGGAACCTCTAATGGAAGTGCAAATTCCCACAGCCCACTTTCTCCAAATAAGCGGGTTTTCTTTTCTTTTTTCTTTTGCACCATCCAGCAGAGCACGGGCTCACCAATTGAGTTCCACACGCCCGCACGCAGCCCTTAAAATCAGGGGGAACGCTCTCCGAAGTCCCTGGCCTTGATGAAAGAGGAGGTGTGAACTCAGTCCATCAATCAGGCGGGTGGGGGGGGGAAAAAAGATACCGAATTGGAAATGTAGAATAGAGAACATGTGTCCACAAATGCATAGATCAGAGGAGAGATGGATGGGGAAAAGGATTCCTGCCTGCCCTTTGCCAATGCAATGGATTGCATTTAAGGATTGAAAATCGAGCAACAGTCTCGAGGGAGCGCCGAATGGATTCGTAGCAAGAGAAGAGAAGAATCCATGCATCCCTCCGGCTGCCAAGAACACAAGAGCCCAGCGATGGGAGTTGTAATCAAACATTTGGAGAGGAGCCATCACCCACGCCACCCCACCGAAAATGCAAACCTTCTATTCCTTCTTTGTCCCAGCTTGTTCCAACCCGCCAGAAAACCAAAGAGTTTTAACACCCTCCTTGCCTGCTGTTGCAGAAAACCACACCAGGGTAAGACACCTTGAAGGCAGGACAAGAAGCAGCGGACGGAAACTAATCAAGGAGAGAAGCAACCCAGAACTTGGCAGAAATTTCCTGACAGGGAGAACAAGGAATCAGTGGAACAACTTGCCTCCAGAAGCTGTGGGGGCTCCAACACTGGAGGTTTTTATTGGATGGACAACCCTTGGTCTGAAGTGATGTAGGACAGGGTCTCCTGCTTGAGCAATGGGTTGGACTAGAAGACCTCCAAGGTCCCTTCCAACTCCTTCATTGTGTTAATAACAGAGTATTGGTGTATCTAGTCTAACCAGAAGAAGGATTAGGAGTGAAATGATAGCAGTGTTCCAGTATTTGAGGGGTTGCCCCAAAGAAGAGGGAGTCAAGCTATTCTCCAAAGCTGAAGGCAGGACAAGAAGCAACGGATGGAAACTAATCAAGGAGAGAAGCAACCCAGAACTTGGCAGAAATGTCCTGACAGGGAGAACAAGGAATCAGTGGAACAACTTGCCTCCAGAAGCTGTGGGGGCTCCAACACTGGAGGTTTTTATTGGATGGACAACCCTTGGTCTGAAGTGATGTAGGACAGGGTCTCCTGCTTGAGCAATGGGTTGGACTAGAAGACCTCCAAGGTCCCTTCCAACTCCTTCATTGTGTTAATAACAGAGTATTGGTGTATCTAGTCTAACCAGAAGAAGGATTAGGAGTGAAATGATAGCAGTGTTCCAGTATTTGAGGGGTTGCCCCAAAGAAGAGGGAGTCAAGCTATTCTCCAAAGCACTCGGGGGCAGGACAAGAAGCAACGGATGGAAACTAATCAAGGAGAGAAGCAACTTAGAACTAAGGAGGAATTTCCTGACAGTGAGAACAATTAACCAGTGGAACAGAAGTTGCCTCCAGAAGTTGTGAATGCTCCCACACTGGAAGTTTTTAAGAAGAGGCTGGACAGCCACTTGCCTGGAATGGTATAGGGTTTCCTGCATAAGCAGGGGGCTGGACTAGATGACCTCCAAGGTCAACTCTGTTATTCTGTTTGCGTTTTTCTGAGCGTACCAAGCATGCTCCCTGAAGGTTCTTCCATGCTCCCAAATGAACTATTTTCATTTCAGGCCTACTTAGGGATCTGAAGAGGAGCTAAGGAGCCTCTCGAGGCGGGCGAAGGAGGAGAGTGCAAAAGCTGGCTTGAAACTCAACTTGAAGAGAACTAGGATCATGGCATCTGGCCCTCTCAACTCCTGGCAAATAGATGGGGAGGAAATGGAGGGTGTGGCCGATTTTACTTTCCTGGGCTCCAAGATCACCGCAGATGGGGACTGCAAGCCAAGGAATCAAAAGAGGCTTGCTCCTGGGGAGGAAAGCGATGGGAAATTTAGACTAAAAAGCAGAGGCATCCCCCTGCCAACACAAGGGCGTCTAGTCAAGGCTGTGGTTTTCCCAGTTGCCATGGATGGCTGTGAATGTTGGACCAGAAGGAAGGCCAAAGAACGGAGGCCTTTGAACTCGGGTGCTGGAGAAGAAGACTCCTGCATTGAGTCCCTTGGACTGCAAGGCCATCCAACCGGTCAGTCCTAGAGGAGATCCACCCTGGCTGCTCTTTAGAAGGCCGGATCCTGAAGAGAAACTCAAAGACTTTGGCCACCTAAGGAGAAGGAAGAAGGACTCCTTGGAGAAGAGCCTCAGGCTGGGAACGATGGAGGACAAAAGAAGGAGGGAATGGCAGAGAAGGAGGGGGCTGGATGGAGTCACTGAAGCAGTCGGTGTGAGCTTCAATGGACTCCAGAGGATGGTGGAGGACAGGAAGGCCTGCAGGAATGTTGTCCATGGAGTCGTGATGATCAGACATGACTTCGCAACTAACAACTAATCTATCTATCTATCCTGCAAGTCCCTTGGACTGCAAGGCCATCCAAGCGGTCAGTCCTAGAGGAGATCCACCCCGGTTGCTCTTTAGAAGGCCAGATCCTGAAGAGGAAACTCAAAGGCTTTGGCCACCTGATGAGAAGGAAGAAGGACTCCCTGGAGAAGAGCTTCATGCTGGGAACGATGGAGGGCAGAAGAAGAAGGAGGGGACGGCAGAGAAGGAGGGGGCTGGATGGAGTCACCGTGAGCTTCAATGGACTCCAGAGGATGGCAGAGGACAGGAAGGCCTGGAGGAACGTGGTCCATGGAGTCGCGATGGGTCAGACAGACACAACTTCGCAACGGCACGGGACCTAGTTATCTGCGGGATCGCATCCTACCCCATACATCCCTGCGGCCGATCCGCTCCCACAGAGAGGGACTTCTCCGGGTGCCGTCCACCAGGCAATGCCAGCGGGCGACGCCCAGGTGAAGGGCCTTCTCTGTGGTGGGCCCAACCCTCTGGAACGACCTTCCCCCCGAGCTCAGAACAACCACGGACCTCCGCACCTTCCGCCAGAAATTAAAGACACTCCTGTTTCATCAGGCCGGCTTGGCCTAAGTTATTTACCTAGCCTACAGTCTGTACCATAAATTGTTTTAATCGGGTTTTAAGATGGGATCATGTTTTAATATTTTTAAATTTTAGCACAGGGATAATTTATTTAATTTGGTTTAAATTATTTATATTGCGATATTGTCTGTTTTAATTTCCTGTGCACCGCCCCGGGTCCCTTCGGGGAGAGGGTGCGGTTATATAAATTCAACAAATAAATAATAATAATAATAACGAACAACGCCAAAGGCATCTGATTGGCATTTTCTGAACTTTGCCCAAACGTCCTTCAGCCTCTTGCATTGGATCGGAGATGAAATTTTGGAGTCGAGAAACGACGCTTTTACCGTTGCTCCAGTGATGATTATCACATCAAATCGACAGGTTTGCTGCGACTTTCCCCCCATCCGAAGTCCGAAACGAAGCCTTCCAATTAATCCGATTCCACGTTTTCTTAAAACGTTCTTTTTTAAAGAAAGAAAGGAAACCAGCGGTGGTTTGATCCCCCTTTCGCAACGTTTTCCTGAGATAAGGCTCCGTCAGTTCCAACATTTCATATTTCGGGTCTCCGGGTGGCAGAACAAGCTCTCCGAATTTCCTTTTATTTCTTTTCTACATTATCAGCAACAGATGAAAAACAAAGGCAAAAAGATAGCCGAGGCTTGCGAGAGGGAAGATTAACTGCAACCTGGGTGTGAACAAGCGATTGGTGTGTGTGTGTGTGTGTGTGTTATCTCTGTCTCTCTTCTCTCCGAGGTGCAAAAGAGATATTTTTACAATTACTACAGCTGGTGTGAATTTTTTTTCTTTTCTCTCTTCTCTTTACTACCTGCAACCGTGGCGTATCGGATTCTGTAACAGGGGAATAAGGGGACAGGCTTCGGTTGCATACTGCATGTTCGGAGTGGGATCGGCAGTAAGGAAAAGGAGGATGGGAGTGGAGAACGTCTCCGCTGATCCTTGAGCTTGGTGGTTTTCTGGCAGAGGTTGCGTGGCCTGGCCACTGATGACGTTACCTCGTTGGGTCGTGAGACGTCTTCCAAGAAAATCGCCACGTTCATTGAGCACCGAGGATCCCACAGTCCTCCTCCTTCGCTACCCCTCTGCAGACCTCACAGTCCTCCTCCTCCTCTTCCCCACAAACCCTTCTCACTCCTAGCACTGAGGATGTTACATAGCTGGGTAATGAAACTCTATGAAAAAAAACCCACTAGAATCAGACGTCACCAAAGACCCCACAGTCCTTCCTCCTCCTCCTCCTCCTCCCTTCCTCCCTCCCTCCTCCTCCCTCCCTCCCTCCCTCCCTCTCTCCTCCTCCTCCTCCTCCCAAACCCTTCTCACTCCTAGCACTGATGATGTTACCTAGTTGAGTAATGAAACTCTATGAAAAAAACACCAGAATCAGACATCACCAAAGACTCCACAGTCCTCCCTCCTCCTCCTCCTCCTCCCTCCCTCCCTCCCTCCCTCTCTCCTCCTCTTCCTCCTCCCAAACCCTTCTGCCTCCTAGCACTGATGATGTTCCCTAGTTGGGTAATGAAACTATGAAAAAAAACCACCAGAATCAGACGTCACCAAAGACCCCACAGTCCTTCCTCCTCCTCCTCCTCCTCCTCCTCCCTTCCTCCCTCCCTCCCTCCTCCTCCCTCCCTCCATCCCTCCCTCTCTCCTCCTCCTCCTCCTCCTCCTCCCAAACCCTTCTCCCTCCTAGCACTGATGGTGTTCCCTAGTTGGGTCATAAAACTCTACAAGAAAACCACCAGGCTCAGACATCACCAAGGACCCCACAGTCCTCCTCCTCCTCCTCCTCCCAAACCCTTCTCCCTCCTAGCACTGATGATGTTCCCTAGTTGGGTCATGAAACTCTATGAAAAAACCACCAGAATCAGACGTCACCAAAGACCCCACAGTCCTCCCTCCTCCTCCTCCTCCTCTTCCTCCCTCCCTCCCTCCCTCCCTCCCTCCTCCTCCTCCCTCCCTCTCGCCTCCTCCTCCTCCTCCCAAACCCTTCTCCCTCCTAGCACTGATGATGTTCCCTCATTGGGTCATGAAACTACAAGAAAACCACCAGGCTCAGACGTCACCAAGGACCCCACAGTCCTCCTCCACTACCACCTCCTCCCCTCAAACCACTGTCCCCCCCCCTAGCACTGATGATGTTACCTAGTTGGGTCATGAAACATCTGCCCCAAAAGAGCCAACCTTGGAGACCACTAAGGACCCCTGAGCTACAAATATTCTACTCTATTTTACGATAAGATTAATGAAAGCACAGCCAAACCTATCTGGTTATTATTTTGAACTAGTTATAACCTGGCGTTGCCTCGGTATTTATTTATAGAGGGGAAAATGTCCAGACCAAATGTAATTTCCAATGTTGCATTTTACACCTTACTAGAGGGAGCCTTGTGGAGTACTGTGAAGCCGTTTCCATGGCAACTCCACTGCGCCGTACAATAGAAGCCCTTTTACAGCAGTGCAGTAGAAGCCATTTTAAGGCACAACAGGCTGTATCTTAACAGAACACACACCTTGAGGGGGTGTTAGGGGTGTCTTACCCCGGCAATATTTTTCTCCAGAGAGTAAGTCATCCGTGTGTAGCAGGTTTGCTTGAAATTCCTTACTATCCTCCCTTAGCAGTTTTGTGGTCCACTCAATTATGGATCTTTCAGCTGGCAAAATTGGTTTAAAAGGCACCACCTTGTTCGTTTCCCTTGCTTAAGAATACAATACAATAATACAATACAATAGCAGAGTTGGAAGGGACCTTGTAGGTCTTCTAGTCCAACCCCCTGCGTGGGCAGGAACCTTATACCATTTCAGACAAATGGCTATCTAACATCTTCTTAAAGACTTCCAGGCATTCACAACTTCTGGAGGCAACTTCTGTTCCAGAGGTTAATTGTTCTAACTGTCAGGAAATTTCTCCTTAGTTCTAAGTTGCTTCTCTCCTTGATTAGTTTCCACCCATTGCTTCTTGTCCTGCCCCCAGGTGCCTTGGAGAATAGTTTGGCTCCCTCTTCTTTGGGGCAGCCCCTGAGATATTGGAACACTGCTATCATGTCTCCCCTGGTCCTTCTCTTCATCAAACTAGACATACCCAGCTCCTGCAACCGTTCTTCATATGTTTTAGTCTCCAGTCCCCTAATCATCTTGGTTGCTCTTCTCTGCACTCTTTCCACGTCTCCACGTCTTTTCTACATCATGGCGACCAAAACTGTATGCAGTATTCCAAGTGTGGCCTTACCAAGGCATTATAAAGTGGTATTAACACTTCACGTGATCTTGATTCTCTCCCTCTGTTGATGCAGCCTAGAAATGGGTTGGCTTTTTTGGCAGTTGCTGCACACTGCTGGCTCCTATTGAAATGGTTGTCCACCAGGACTCCAAGATCCCTTTCCCAGTTGCTACTATTGAGCAAGATACCACCTATACTGTACCTGTGCATTTTGTTTTTCTTGCCTAAATGTAGAACCTTACTACATTTGGGGGTTTGGTTTTTTTTTTTGCAAAGCTATTACTGATTTCCGTCTTGTTTGTGTCGTACGTAATTAGCTGGAACTTGCCAGCAGTCCGGAAAGTCTGTCACGAAGATAACTTCTGCTCCCCTTAATCCTAGGAGTAAATAAAGACATAAATAGGTAGCTAAAAATAAAGGAGAGCTGATTCAAGATAAAGATAAACTGGAATTCAAAAACAAAAAAAGGGTGGGTGGGTTAGAGTTTCCTTTCTCCCGTGGTTTGATTTTTCCCGGTCTTTGTGTGTGTGGGTTATGAATTTATTTATTTTTAAAATCGGCTGGAGAAATTTGTCTGCCGTTTATCCTCCCAGATGTTTGGATGCTGGTTAGGACAGACATAAAGAAGGAGAAGCTCAGATAAAACTGTAATAACAACTTAGAGAAAGGCAGCACGGAAGCCGCCGAGGAGTGTTCCTTTGTCCCCGATAATCCTTCCTTCTGAGCCGGCTTATCTCGAAAAGAAAGGTGGTTTTGCCAATGCGTCGATGTGCATAATTTATCCCAGACCCCTCGGGCGTTATTGGCGTCATCTTAGGTGAAGGGAAGGGAGAAGGGAAGAAAAGAGGCTCTTTGCCTCCACCTTCTTCTCCTTCCAAGCACCACCGAGCAGAGGTGTGGAATTGAATACAATACAATACAATACAATACAATAGCAGAGTTGGAAGGGACCTTGTAGGTCTTCTAGTCCAACCCCCTGCGTGGGCAGGAACCTTATACCATTTCAGACAAATGGCTATCTAACATCTTCTTAAAGACTTCCAGGGTTGGGGCATTCACAACTTCTGGAGGCAAGCTGTTCCAGAGGTTAATTGTTCTAACTGTCGGGAAATTTCTCCTTAGTTCTAAGTTGCTTCTCTCCTTGATTAGTTTCCACCCATTGCTTCTTGTCCTGCCTCCAGGTGCCTGGGAGAATAGTTTGATTCCCTCTTCTTTGTGGCACCCTCTGAGATATCGGAACACTGCTATCATGTCTCCCCAGGTCCTTCTCTTCATCAAACTAGACATACCCAGCTCCTGCAGCCGTTCTTCATATGTTTTAGTCTCCAGTTCCCTAATCATCTTGGTTGCTCTTCTCTGCACTCTTTCCAGAGTCTCCACGTCTTTTCTACATCGTGGCGACCAAAACTGTATGCAGTATTCCAAGTGTGGCCTTACCAAGGCATTATAAAGTGGCATTAACACTTCACGTGATCTAGATTCTATCCCTCTGTTTATGCAGCCTAGAACTGTGTTGGCTTTTTTGGCAGCTGCTGCACACTGCTGGCTCATATTTAAATGGTTGTCCACTAGGATTCCAAGATCCCTCTCACAGTTGCTACTATTGAGCAAGGTACCACCTATACTGTACTTGTGCATTTGGTTTTTCTTGCCTATATGTAGGACCTTACTTTTTTCACAATTTAGGCTGATGAGATGCATTTTTTCCAATGGATTGACGGGGCACAAATCGGTCGCAAAAACTCTCCCAGAAATAGGATCAGAATTGGATGCTTTGTTGTTGGGGTTTATTTTTGTCCCTGCTGGCTCTGGTGAAGAGGATTGGAAGGAAAAATTATCGGAAGGTGAAATTGATAATAACGTGATGCGTTGATGGTTTCTGAGCAGATTTGAAGCCGAGATATTCTGGATTTTCCATCACACTCAAAAAAGCACGGATATTACATCGCTGGCATTCGTTCGAACTGGGTGATTAAACATTTGGGATCTCTGCCCTGATAGATAAAGGTTCCCTTTGCACGTATGTGCTGGTCGTTCCCGACTCTAGGGGGCGGTGCTTATCTCCGTTTCAAAGCCCAAGAGCCAGCGCTGTCCGAAGACGTCTCCGTGGTCATGTGGCCGGCATGACTCAACACCAGAGGTGCACGGAACGCTGTTCCCTTCCCACCAAAGGTCTCAATACAATACAATAGCAGAGTTGGAAGGGACCTTGGAGGTCATCTAGTCCGACTCCCTGCCTAGGCAGGAAACCCTATACCATTTCAGACCAATGGCTATCCAACATCTTCTTGAAGACTTGCAGTGTTGGGGCATTGAATTGAATTGAATTGAATGTTTATTTGTATACCGCTCCCTCTCCCCGAAGGGACTCGGGGCGGTGCACAGGGAATATAAAACATAAAAACATACAACAATATAAATATCTAAAATTAGATATTCACAACTTCTGGAGGCAACTTCTGTTCCACTGATTAATTGGCCTCACTGTCAGGAAATTTCTCCTCAGTTCTAAGTTGCTTCTCTCCTTGATTAGTTTCCACCCATTGCTTCTTGTTCTACCCTCAGGTGCTTTGGAGAATAGTTTAACTCCCTCTTCTTTGTGGCAGCCCCTGAGATATTGGAACACTGCTATCATGTCTCCCCTGGTCTACCTTTCCATTAAACTAGACCTACCCAGTTCCTGCGACCGTTCTTCCTATGTTGTAGTCTCCAGTCCCCTAATCCTCTTGGTTGCTCTTCTCTGCACTCTTTCTAGAGTCTCCTGATCTTTTCTACATCGTGGTGACCAAAACTGAATGCCGTATTTCAAGTGTGGCCTTACCAAGGCCTTATAAAGTGGTATTAAGGTGGCTCCTATTTTTCTACTTGCATTTTTAACGTGCTTTCGAACTGCTAGGTTGGCAGAAGCTGGGACAAGTGACGGGAGCTCAGTCCGTTACACGGCGCTAGCGATTCGAACCGTCAAACTGCCAAGCTAGGTTGGCTTAAATAGCAGTCTATGAGAGATCCTATGCTTGGGTTCAATGAGTGATCATTGTTCACGCTGCATTTGAGACAGGATGCAGATGGTCCTCGCTTAACAACTGCCTCGTTCAGCGACCATTCAAGCTTGCAACAGTGCTGTGAAAAGAGATTTACAACTGGTCCTTGAAATAACAGCCATTGCAGAATCCTCTCTGGTCACAGGATTCCAAAATTATTTACAACTGTTGCGATGGCTCTGGCTAAGATGCTGAGCTTGTCAATCAGAAAGGTTGGCGGTTCGAATCCCTAGTGCTTCGTAACAAAGTGAGCTCCCATCACTTGTCCCCGCTTCGGCCAACCTAGCCTTTCGAAAGCACGTAAAAATGCAAGTAGAAAAATAGGGACCACCATTGGTGAGAAGGAAACATCGTTTTGTGCGCCTTCGGGGTTGAGTCCTGCCAGCCACATGACCACGGAGACGTCTTCGGACAGTGCTGGCTCTTCGGCTTTGAAACAGAGTTGAGCACCGCCCCCTAGAGTCAGGAACGACGATCACATAGTGTGAGGAGAGAACCTTTACAACAGTTGCAGTGTTCCAGAGTGCCATTTGTGTTCTTCACAACCAGTGTCTCGTTGGAGAAGCCAGCAAGTCGTGCGATGCCCCACTTAGTGACTACAGGCGATTTGCTTAACCGCCGCAGCCAGAATATTACAGAAGCGTTCGTGTTTCGTTTACACGTGTCGCTGAGTGACAGATTTGCCGGCCTCAATAGTCACCGCAAAATGAGGATTACTCTATTGAGTTGGGGGGGGACGGACGACGACACTGCAAGATTGAGAGACCGCCTCCTACCACATTCCTCCCTTCGACCTGTCCGCTCCCACAGAGTGGGCCTTCTCAGGGTGCCGTCAGCCGGTCAATGCCGGCTGGCGACTCCCAGGGGACGGGCCTTCTCTGTGGCGGGTCCGACACTCTGGAACGACCTCCCCCCCCCCCCGAGATCCGCACCATCACGGACCTACGACTCTTCCGTCGGATGTTAAGAGCACATTTCTTCCATCTAGCCGGCCTGACATAGACTAAGGGAATAATTTTAAACTTTGATATTTATTGGTTTTAATTCTATTGATCCAAATTTTAACACAGATTTAATTCATTTAATTATTTTTTATACTTTGTATATTGTTGGGTTTTTAATCTTCTGTGCATCGCCCTGAGTCCCTTTTAGGTGAAAATAGGGCGGTATATAAATCGAAACAATAAATAAATAAATAAATAAATAAATAAGTAAGTAAGTAAGTAAGTAAGTAAGTAAGTAACTAACTAACTAACTAACTAACTAACTAACTAACTAACTAACTAACTAACTAACTAACTAATAAGATAATGTTACTATGGATAGAAAGCTGCCCGTTTCTCTCCTTGGGGAACAAAGGGCCCATAGGACCACCTGTTGGCATTCGGCTGGCATCCCTGCACCCAATGGAACTCTCCTGCTCCTCTTTTGAGGAAGGAAGGAAGGAAGCCTTTTATAATGTTTCCATGTGGATGAAGCTTCGGTGGAGAAGAAGAACCTTGTTTTGCAACATCTTCTGGGGAATTGCTGAAGGTGTGATCGCTCCCCCCCACACACACACACCCCGGACGCTTCCCCACGGGGGAAGGGGGAAGGGCCTTCTCTGTGGAGGGCCCAACTCTCTGGAACGACTTACCCCCCGAACTGAGAACGATCACGGACCTCCGCTCCTTCCGCCAGAACCTTAAAACTTATTTTTTCCAACAGGCCGGCCTGGCCTAACTTACATTACCTAGCCCACAGTCTGCAGTTAAATTGTTTTAAATTGGTTTTAGGGATATTGTTTTAATGTATTTAAATTTTTTAGCACAGGGATATTATTTAATTTGGTTTTATATTTTGTATGTTGTTGTTTATATATGTTTTTTAAATTGCCTGTGCACCGCCCCGAGTCCCTTTTGGGAAAGGGGGCGGTGTATAAATCAAATCAAATAAACTATAAACTACATACCTCTCTAGATGTCAGATCAATACAATACAATACAATAGCAGAGTTGGAAGGGACCTTGTAGGTCTTCTAGTCCTGCGTAGGCAGGAACCTTATACCATTTCAGACAAATGGCTATCTAACATCTTTTTAAAGACTTCCAGGGTTGGGGCATTCACAACTTCTGGAGGCAACTTCTGTTCCAGAGGTTAATTGTTCTAACTGTCAGGAAATTTCTCCTTAGTTCTAAGTTGCTTCTCTCCTTGATTAGTTCCCACCCATTGCTTCTTGTCCTGCCCCCAGGTGCCTTGGAGAATAGTTTGACTCCCTCTTCTTTGTGGCACCCTCTGAGATATCGGAACACTGCTATCATGTCTCCCCTGGTCCTTCTCTTCATCAAACTAGACACACCCAGCTCCTGCAGCCGTTCTTCATATGTTTTAGTCTCCAGTCCCCTAATCATCTTGGTTGCTCTTCTCTGCACTCTTTCCAGAGTCTCCACGTCTTTTCTACATCGTGGCGACCAAAACTGTATGCAGAGGATGATTAACCAGTTCCAGCAGTGGTGGGTTTCAGGGGTGTACCGCAGCCTGCCAGGAGCACCGGGTACTGTCCCGGGAGGGTGCTCCGGAGGACCCCCTCCCCCCCTCTCCGTCCTTATTACCTTTATTTGAGCTCTTTACCGCTCACGCGAATGGCGTTCCACCAAGCAGCTGGTGCATTGCAAGAGGTAAGGGTGCACTGCACGTGTTTGCGTTCTGCGCGCATTCATGTGGTGGACGCCGGGCCCCGTTGCCCCCTACCGGTTCCCCCCGGATGCAGAACCCACCACTGAGTTCCTGGCACCTTGGGAGGGGAGTTGGTCAATGGCTCCAAACAGCCGTTGGGGAGGGGTTTGGCTGAAATACACCTGCGGCAGGACAACCCTGAGGCTTCAGGTGGGGAAAGCATGCAGATGGAGCCAGTCAATGAGGAGGAGGAGGAACTGCCTTCTGTTCTAGATCCAAGAACATGTAATAATAATACTAATAATAATCTTTATTGTCATTGTACTAAAATTACAATGAAATTGGTTGTAGGGTAGAGAATAGGCAGAGAAGGTCAGCCCGATCACTCACGAGGAGGCAGCCTGGCCCTCCTTGATGGGCTGACCATTGAGCACAGCGGACAGGTGGCTGCGATGCTGGGAACAATGTGTTCCATTTCCTAGTTGTGTGATTCTTGCCTTGCCTTGGATCGTGCCTTGGGAACGCTGGACTTTTCTTGCCTCAGCTGCACTGTTGTATTGTGGGTTTAATTTGGCCTGGCGGGTTTATTTTGATTGGGAAATGGTCATATTCCTTGTGGGCTCATTGACCATTGCTTTGGGGACTTGCCTTGGTCTGCTGGTGGCTGGACTTTAAGTGGGTCACTTCTGAGTTTTTGGTGAAGCACGTTGCAAGGCAATATTAATAGACCCACTAAACCACAGGTGTGTATGTGTGTGTGTGTGTTGTGTGTGGGGAAAGAGAGACAGAGAGAAGGAAAGAGAGAGAGATGGAGAGAGAGAGAGAGAGAGAGAGAGAAGGAAATAGAGAGAGATGGAGAGAAAGAGCGAGAGAGAAGGAAAGAGAGAGAGATGGAGAGAAAGAGAGAGAGAGAAGGAAAGAGAGAGAGATGGAGAGAGAGAGAGAGAGAGACAGAGAGAGATGGAGAGAGAAAGAAGGAAAGAGAGAGAGATGGAGAGAAAGAGAGAGAGACAGAGAGAGAGAGAGAAAGAGAGAGAGATGGAGAGAAAGAGAGAGACAGAGAGGAAAGAGAGAGAGATGGAGAGAGAGAGAAGGAAAGAGAGATGGAGAGAGAGAGAGAAGGAAAGAGAGAGATGGAGAGAAAGAGAGAGACAGAGAGAGAGAAGGAAAGAGAGATGGAGAGAGAGAGAAGAAAAGAGACAGAGATGGAGAGAAAGAGAGAGAGAGACAGAGAGAGAGAAGGAAAGAGAGAGAGAAGGAAAGAGAGATGGAGAGAGAGAGAGAAGGAAAGAGAGAGATGGAGAGGAGAGAAAGAGAGACAGAGAGATAGAAAGAGAGAGAGAAGGAAAGAGAGAAGGAAAGAGAGAGAGAGAGATGGAAAGAGAGAGAAGGAAAGAGAGAGAGAGATGCAAAGAGACAGAAGGAAAGAGAGAGAGATGGAGAAAAAGAGAGAGAGAGACAGAGAGAGAGAGAAAGAAAGAAAGAAAGAGATGGAGAGAAAGAGAGAGACAGAGAGAAGGAAAGAGAGAGATGGAGAGAGAGAGAGAAGGAAAGAGAGATGGAGAGAGAGAGAGATGGAGAGAAAGAGAGAGACAGAGAGAAGGAAAGAGAGAGAGATGGAGAGAGAGAGAAGGAAAGAGAGAGAGATGGAGAGAAAGAGAGACAGGGAGAAGGAAAGAGAGAGAGATGGAGAGAGAGAGAAGGAAAGAGAGATGGAGAGAGAGAGAGAAGGAAAGAGAGAGAGATCGAGAGAAAGAGAGAGGCAGAGAGAGAGAAGGAAAGAGAGAGATGGAGAGAGAGAGAAGAAAAGAGACAGAGATGGAGAGAAAGAGAGAGAGACAGTGAGAGAGAGAGAAGGAAAGAGAGAGAGATGGAGAGAGACAGACAGAGACAGTGAGAGAGAAGGAAATAGAGAGAGAGGGAGAGAAAGAGAAGAAAAGAGACAGAGATGGAGAGAAAGAGAGAGAGAGACAGAGTGAGAGAGAGAGAAGGAAAGAGAGAGAGATGGAGAGAGAGACAGACAGACAGAGACAGAGAGAGAGAGAAGAAAAGAGACAGAGATGGAGAGAAAGAGAGAGAGAGACAGAGTGAGAGAGAGAGAAGGAAAGAGAGAGTGATGGAGAGAGAGACAGACAGACAGACAGACAGAGACAGAGTGAGAGAGAAGGAAATAGAGAGAGATGGAGAGAAAGAGAGAGAGAGAGAGAAGGAAAGAGAGAGATGGAGAGAGAGAGAAGAAAAGAGACAGAGATGGAGAGAAAGAGAGAGAGAGACAGAGTGAGAGAGAGAGAAGGAAAGAGAGAGAGATGGAGAGAGAGACAGACAGACAGACAGAGACAGAGTGAGAGAGAAGGAAATAGAGACAGATGGAGAGAAAGAGAGAGGGAGAGAGAGAAGGAAAGAGAGAGATGGAGAGAGAGAGAAGAAAAGAGACAGAGATGGAGAGAAAGAGAGAGAGAGACAGAGTGAGAGAGAGAGAAGGAAAGAGAGAGAGATGAAGAGAGAGACAGACAGACAGAAAGACAGAGTGAGAGAGAAGGAAATAGAGAGATGGAGAGAGAGAGAAGGGAAGCACTACAGATACATTTATTTTGTGGTCCCCAATCCTGCAGAGGATTATTCCTGCATCGTGTAATTAAAAAAAAATTGTTGCTCTTACTCTTGATGGTTCTAATTTGTTCTTAACAGCACGGACAACTAATCAAAGCTGACAGCTTACATTGTGTTTTGCAAGTGTTTTATTTGGGCCTGTATTCCTGATCAGCTGGAGTTCCACCATGTTGCCAAGGCAGTCAAGGAAAGCTGAAAATTCCTGGGCTGGAAAAATAGAACCGACCAAAACTTTTCCTTTAACCCAGTTTAGGTTTGAGTCGAACCATGGATTGTCTCAACGTTGGACTCCTGCGAAACCCCCCTGGTTTGCTCTGAGCAAAGAAAAAAAAAGGAATATATATTCCAACATGCAGATTAGCCATTAGGTGGCAGCAGTAAAGACACTCCATGGAAAGTCAAACTCTTTAGTGCCATCTGGTGGTCGCTTGGATACCAGCAACCCAGGTTCGACAAGAGTCTAGCCTCCTTATCCCAGTGGCTTCCTTATTCCTATTCCCTCTGTCCTGCCCCATCAATTTGGGAGTTATCTCTTCTCCCTGCACCAGCTTCGTAGGAAGCCCCTCAGAAAATTGCGTGTTGCGTGTTACAAATAGACCTTTGGAGATACTGGTCCTCTCAACATCAAGGTGGTTTGTTTAGGCAGACACGGACTTCCAACTCTGTTCATCTGTTACTCCTTCCTTCCTTCCTTCCTTCCTTCCTTCCTTCCTTCCTTCCTTCCTTCCTTCCTTCCTTCCTTCCTTCCTTCCTTAGTAGAGGCACACGTAGGGTCTCCTGCTTGGGCAGGGGGTTGGACTAGATGACCTGCAAGGTCCCTTCCAACTCTGTTAATCTGTTAAAGGTTGTGAGTTCAATCCTAGGTAGAGGCAGATGTAGGGTCTCCTGCTTGGGCCAGGGTGTTGGACTAGATGACCTGCAAGGTCCCTTCCAACTCTGTTCATCTGTTACTCCTTCCTTCCTTCCTTCCTTCCTTCCTTCCTTCCTTCCTTCCTTCCTTCCTTCCTTCCTTCCTTCCTTGGTAGAGGCACATGTAGGGTCTCCTGCTTGGGCAGGGGGTTGGACTAGATGACCTGCAAGGTCCCTTCCAACTCTGTTAATCTGTTAAAGGTTGTGAGTTCAATCCTAGGTAGAGGCACACGTAGGGTCTCCTGCTTGGGCAGGGGGTTGGACTAGATGACCTGCAAGGTCCCTTCCAACTCTGTTCATCTGTTACTCCTTCCTTCCTTCCTTCCTTCCTTCCTTCCTTGGTAGAGGCACACATAGAGTCTCCTGCTTGGGCAGGGGGTTGGACTAGATGACCTGCAAGGTCCCTTCCAACTCTGTTCATCTGTTACTCCTTCCTTCCTTCCTTCCTTCCTTCCTTCCTTCCTTCCTTCCTTCCTTCCTTCCTTCCTTCCTTGGTAGAGGCACCCGTAGGGTCTCCTGCTTGGGCAGGGGGTTGGACTAGATGACCCCCAAGGTCCCTTCCAACTCTGTTAAAGAAGGACCTTGGGGGGGGTCTTGTCAGCTGCGCCTCTCTCTCTCTCTCTCTCTCTCTCTCTCTGTCTTCTTCTTCTTCTTTTTTTTTTGCCGTACCTTCTTTCCTAATTCTGCCCCTTGCTTCTCCGCAGTGTGCGAATGTGTTTCCGTTATCCCCTCTCCGCATGACAGTTCCATTAAGACTTTATTTACATCTCTCTCCGATGTGCTCCAGCGTTATTTCCTTCGGCGTGGAGATAAAATTGTATGCGGAGGAGAGAGAGAGAGATCGCGTGGAAATAAGCCCCATTCAGCTCCATCATGGATTATAAAGGAGAGAAGAGGGGCAGTTTAATTTTCAAAGGGGGCGATGAAGAGAGAGATTTGGGTCCGAGGCGGCCCGATCCAGGCTGACGAGTTGTAATGGAAATAGTTGGGTTTGCGTTTTCGGTTCTCCGGCAAATTTCTGCCTTCGGGTGGCCCTGGAGACGTCCAGCCAGATCCTCTGGGACAGGGTTCTCCAACCGTGGCCAACTTTACAATACAATACAATACAATACAATAGCAGAGTTGGAAAGGACCTTGTAGGTCTTCTAGTCCAACCCCTTGCGTGGGCAGGAACCTTATACCATTTCAGACAAATGGCTATCTAACATCTTCTTAAAGACTTCCAGGGTTGGGGCATTCACAACTTCTGGAGGCAAGCTGTTCCAGAGGTTAATTGTCCTAACTGTCAGGAAATTTCTCCTCAGTTCTAAGTTGCTTCTCTCCTTGATTAGTTTCCACCCATTGCTTCTTGTCCTGCCTCCAGGTGCCTTGGAGAATAGTTTGACTCCCTCTTCTTTGTGGCACCCTCTGAGATATCGGAACACTGCTATCATGTCTCCCCTGGTCTTTCTTTTCATTAAACTAGACCTTCCCAGTTCCTGCAACCGTTCTTCATATGTTTAATACAATACAATACAATAGCAGAGTTGGAAGGGACCTTGTAGGTCTTCTAGTCCAACCCCCTGCGTGGGCAGGAACCTTATACCATTTCAGACAAATTATTATCTAACATCTTTTTAAAGACTTCCAGGGTTGGGGCATTCACAACTTCTGGAGGCAAGCTGTTCCAGAGGTTAAATGTTCTGAGTGTCAGGAAATTTCTCCTTAGTTCTAAGTTGCTTCTCTCCTTGATTAGTTTCCACCCATTGCTTCTTGTCCTGCCCCCGGGTGCCTTGGAGAATAATTTGACTCCCTTTTCTTTGGGGCACCCTCTGAGATATCGGAACACTGCTATCATGTCTCTCCTGGTCCTTCTCTCCATCAGACTAGACGGAGTCCACAAACTGGTGGACTTCCGCTCCCAGAATTCCCCAACCTGCTGACTTGACCTGCTGGCTGGGGAATCCTGGGAATTGAAGTCCACAAGTCTTAAAGTAGGGGACTACTTTAAGGGAGAGACAACTAGGGGAGACATGATAGCACTCTTCCAATATCTCAGAGGTTGCCCCAAAGAAGAGGGAGTCAAGCTATTCTCCAAGGCACCTGGGGGCAGGACAAGAAGCAGTGGGTGGAAACTAATCAAGGAGAGAAGCAACTTAGAACTGAGGAGGAATTTCCTGACAGTTAGGACAATCAATCAGTGGAACAGAAGTTGTGAATGCCCCAACACTGCAAGTCTTCAAGAAGATGTTGGATAGCCATTTGTCTGAAATGGTATAGGGTTTCTTGCCTAGGCAGGGAGTTGGACTAGATGACCTCCAAGGTCCCTTCCAACTCTGCTATTGCATTGTATTGTCTTAAAGTTGCCAAGGTTGGAGACCCTGTGTTCTGACCTAGGCTTCCTCAACAGCACGAAGCCAGGTTGATCTCCTCTAGGACTGACCGATTGGATGGCCTTGCAGTCCAAGGGACTCAGTGCAGGAGTCTTCTTCTCCAGCACCAGAGTTCAAAGGCCTCCATTCTTTGGCCCTCAGCCTTCCTTAGGGTCCAACCTTCACAGCCATCCATGGCAACTGGGAAAACCACAGCCTTGACTAGACGCCCTTTTGTTGGCAGGGGGATGCCTCTGCTTTTGAGTATGCTGTCTAGATTTGCTAGGTTAATGTAAACCAGGGGTAGTCAACCTTTTTATCCCTACCGCCCACTTTTGTATCTCTGTTAGTAGTCAAATTTTGTAACCGCCCACCAATTCCACAGGAATGGGCATTTATAAAGTAGGGAAGTCGATTAAATTTTTAAAAAAAGGAAAGTGCTTCAGTATCGGACAAAACCCCTCCCGCCCACCATGAAAGCTGAAAGTAGGGACCAGGTTGACTACCACTGGTTTAGATGTTACGACAGCACTGAAAAGAGGGACTTAGGACCGGTGTTTCACACCTACGACGGTTGCAGCCTCGCCCACAATTGCACGATCAAATTTCAGGAGCTTGGCAACTTTGATTTACAATTTACAATGGTCGCCCTGTCGGTAGGGACCAGGTTGACTACCACTGATGGGAACCCTCCATAGTTTGTTTATTTCTTGACAGATATTTGATCTGCTGAACTTCACCAAAGATTTCCATTTAAGCACTATGTTGTGGCTAAAAAAAAAAAAAGGATAGGGGGGATATACAATACAATAGCAGAGTTGGAAGGGACCTTGGAGGTCATCTAGTCCAACTCCCTGCCTAGGCAGGAAACCCTATACCGTTTCAGACAAATGGCTATCCAACATCTTCTTAAAGACTTGCAGTGTTGGGGCCTTCACAACTTCTGGAGGCAACTTCTGTTCCACTGATTCATTGTTCTAACTGTCAGGAAATTTCTCCTCAGTTCTAAGTTGCTTCTCTCCTTGATTAGTTTCCACCCATTGCTTCTTGTTCTGCCCTCAGGTGCCTTGGAGAATAGTTTGACTCCCTCTCCTTTGGGGCAGCCTCTGTGATATTGGAAGACTGCTATCATGTCTCCCCTGGTCCTTCTTTTCATTAAACTAGACATACCCAGATCCTGCAACCCAGTGGGGGGTTTCTGCAGGTTCGCACCTACTCGCAAGAGCCGGATGGTGAAATTTAGAGAGCCGGTGAGAGGGGGTTCCACCGGCGGACCCAGAAGGAAGTCTGGCCTGCCGCTGCCGGTAACCCAATGGGAAGGAAAGGAAAGGAAGGCAGAAAGTAAGAGAGGAAAGGAAAGGAAAGGGAAGGAAGGAAGGAAGGAATGAAGGAAAAGAAAGAAAGAAAGAAAGAAAGAAAGAAAGAAAGAAAGAAAGAAAGAAAGAAAGAAAGAAAGAATTTATCATCACAATTGAGCCCAAAATTTTGGTTGCTAAGCAAGAGCGTTGTTAAATGAGTTTCACCACATTTTACAAGTTGGCCACTCCCACCCTGTCACATGACTGCCGAGCCATGCCCACAAAATAGGCCACACCCAGAGAGTAGGTTCTAAAAAAATTTGAAACCCACTGCTGCTGCAACCGTTATTCCTATGTTTTAGTCCCCAGTCCCCTCATCCTCTTGGTTGCTCTTCTCTGCACTCTTTCTAGAGTGCAGAATATAATCAGTATAATCCAGGATATAATCAGTATGGCTGTGCACTCATTCCGTGTGTGTGTGTGTTCTCACCAAAGTGCATTAGCATCAAAATCACTACACAGAAGTTGTTGAAGGCCAAGGTTTCTTCGTCACTGATTTTTTTTTTTAACCACTGGTTCACCAGTGACGTACGGTAGATATTCTGTTAATTCACTTGGAAATAGTGAATTTCTCCTGGGTTCAGAGTCCCCACCCCCCACCCCTGTGCCGCAGGTTTTAAGGTAGACCATCCTGGGTGCCTAAAAAAAGCAAGACCAGGCTTTAGAGGTTAGAAGGAAGCTACACTTAACGACCATTCGACGTCACGACCGTCCTCCCCAGAGTTATTTACAACCCAGCTCTGGAGCTGTGGCAGCCTCCCTGTGCTCCCATAATCCTGCGGTCGCATTTCAAGTTTCTAGCACACAAAAAAGATATATATATTCATTGAGTAAAACGGCATTGGCTTAACGGCCATCCCAAAAAGGTCACACAATCAAGAATAATTGTGTGGTGACCCACTTGATGGCAGCCATGGCTTAACGACCGTCATTCCAGGCACAATTTTTTTTTTTGTAAGTCGAAGAGTATCTTTATCTTCTGGTCTCGATTCCGGTCGTAAGTCAAGGGCTTCCTGTTTCTTCTGCACTCAGTTCCAGTCATAAGTCGACGGTTTTGCTTCCTTTTGTCAATAGTTTTGTAATTGTTTTATTTATTTATGCTTTTTATATACCACCAAATATATAGGGGACTCGGTGGCTCAGTGGCTAAGATGCTCAGCTTGCCGATCGTCGGCAGTTCGGCGGGTTAGGGTTCAAATCCCCCTAGTGCCGCGTAACGGAGGGAGCTCCCATGACTTGGCCCAGCTTCGGCCAACCTAGCCGTTCGAAAGCACGTTAAAAAATGCAAGTAGAAAAATAGGAACCACCAACTGTTGCGGTGGCTCTGGCTAAGACACTGAGCTTGTCAATCAGAAAGGTTGGCGGTTCGAATCCCTAGTGCTTCGTAACAAAGTGAGCTCCCATGACTTGTCCCAGCTTCGGCCAACTAGCCGTTCGAAAGCACGTAAAAATGCAAGTAGAAAAATAGGAACCACCAACTGTTGTGGTGGCTCTGGCTAAGACACTGAGCTTGTCAATCAGAAAGGTTGGCGGTTCGAATCCCTAGTGCTTCATAACAAAGTGAGCTCCCGTGACTCGTCCCAGCTTCGGCCAACCTAGCCGTTCGAAAGCACGTTAAAAAATGCAAGTAGAAAAATAGGAACCACCAACTGTTGCGGTGGCTCTGGTAAGACGCTGAGCTTGTCAATCAGAAAGGTTGGCGGTTCGAATCCCTAGTGCTTCGTAACAAAGTGAGCTCCCATGACTCGTCCCAGCTTCGGCCAACCTAGCCGTTCGAAAGCACATAAAAATGCAAGTAGAAAAATAGGAACCACCTTTGGTGGGAAGGGAACAGCGTTCCGTGCGCCTTCGGGCGTTGAGTCATGCCGGCCACATGACAACAGAGACGTCTTCGGGCAGCGCTGGCTCTGCGGCTTTGAAACAGAGATGAGCACCGCCCCCTAGAGTCGGGAACGACTAGCACAGATGTGCGAGGGGAACCACGAAATCCATGCAGATTTATGGCAGTTGGCAAGACAGTGAACAAAGAAAAACCCAGAAGCGAGTAAAATGTCCACAGATGAGTAAAAATTTAAAATAGCCAGTTTATTAATCCAATAACAGAAATGGGCCGCTAATTCTAATCCCTGGTAATAATTTTTTTTTTTTTTTAAACACTAAATCAAATCATAACATGCCAGGCGCTAACATGAAAGCGCATAGATAAAAGCAATTTAAAGTAAGCCGAAAGTTAAAATAAGAAAAGGAGATGACAACACTATTTGCAAAGAGTCGGGAACGTTATGAAAAGAAGGGAAAGAAGAAAGTGGGGGGGAAAAGAGAGACTCAAGATTGGGTGGTGTTTTTTTTTTTCCTTAATGCTTTACAACATTCGGGATTTGCAGCCGAGCGTTCAGAATTAATGAATAAAAATACAGCACTCCATGGAATCAATTTTACCCCTCCTCCCTTTTTATTTTATTTTTTCCATTTAACACAACATGAAATGTCCATTTTCACGACGACGTGCCAAAGTGCTGGGCTCTTTGCTGGCCAAAAACATCCCTTATTTTTTTTATTTATTTATTTATTGGACTTCTAGACCGCCCCCTCTCCCCCAAGGGACTCGGGGCGGTGTACAGGTAGAAATTAAAACCATTACAATCAATAATACATATAACTAAAATCGAATTAAATAAACCCCTGTACAAATTTATAAAAATCAAAAACTTAACCTTAAAACCAAATCACAGAATTTAAAAATACAAGGTGGGAAAGCTGGAATTAGGCCAGGCCGGCCAGATGAAACAAGTGGGTTTTGAGTTTCTGGCGGAAGGAGCGGAGGTCCGTGGTCGTTCTAATGTCAGGGGGAAGGTCATTCCAGAGGGTCGGGCCCGCCACAGAGAAGGCCCTTCCCCTGGGCGTCGCCCGCTGGTACATCCTAGTGGACGGCACCCGGAGAAGTCCCTCTCTGTGTGAGCGAATCGGACGAAGGGATGTATGGGGCAGGATACGATCCCGCAAATAACTAGGTCCTTCTTGTAATCTTCTCCCGGATAAGAGCGAGATCATCTGGAGGTCTCCGAAACCAGGAAACCCATCAGGAAAAGGCTTCATAACTGACCTCCTCTTTCTTCTCCCTTCTCCTCTAGGCTACCTCACGGTCAGCATCGAGCCTCTTCCGCCCGTGGTAGTGGGCGACGCCGTGACCCTGAAATGTAACTTCAAGACCGACGGCAGAATGAGAGAAATCGTCTGGTATCGGGTGAGTCTAGTTGGCCTTTCTCAAGAGGCCCCACGGTTGGCCAAGACTCATCGAACAGAATAACAAGAGTTGGGAGGGACCTTGGAGGTCTTCTAGTCCAGCCCCCTGCTTAGGCAGGAAACCCTACACTGCTTCAGACAAATGTGTTCTATCCTGTGTACTATTCTGTTTTGTTCTGTTCTATTCTCTATTCTGTTCTATTCTGTTTACTCTACTCTACTCTACTCTATTCTGTGTTCTATTCTCTATTCTGTTCTATTCAAATCCTTCTTTCCTTTTTCTATTCTATTCTATTCCTTCTTTCCTTTTTCTATTCTATTCTATTCTGTTCTATTCAAATCCTTCTTTCCTTTTTCTATTCTATTCTATTCTATTCCTTCTTTCCTTTTTCTATTCTATTCTATTCTGTTCTATTCAAATCCTTCTTTCCTTTTTCTATTCTATTCTATTCTATTCCTTCTTTCCTTTTTCTATTCTATTCTATTTTATTCTATTCTATTCTCTTCTGCCTCATACATCCTCACGGCCGATTCGCTCCCACAGAGAGGGACTTCTCCGGGTGCCGTCCACTAGACTTTGTCAGCGGGCGACGCCCAGGGGAAGGGCTCTCTCTGTGGCGGGCCCGGCCCTCTGGAACGACCTTCCCCCCGATATTAGAACAACCACGGACCTCCGCTCCTTCCGTCTGAAATTAAAAACATATCTTTTCTGCTTGGCCGGCCTAGGGTAGTCTCCCTTCTATGTGGTTTTATATTTAATTATTGGGTATTTTAGCTTTAAATGGGATTTTTAGCACAGGTATTAGATTTAATTCGTTTTTAGTTATGTTTGTATATTTTGTATATGTGTATATTTATTGTTTTTATTCTCCCTGTGCACCGCCCCAAGTCCCTGTGGGGAGAGGGAGCGGTTTACAAATTAAAAGTTGTTGTTATTATTATTATTATTATTATTATTATTATTATTATTATTATTATTATTATTATTATTATTATTATTATTATTATTATATTCCTTCTTTCCTTTTTCTATTCTATTCTATTCTATTCTATTCTATTCTATTCTATTCTATTCTATTCTATTCTATCCCTTCTTTCCCTTTTCTATTCTATTCTACTCTATTCTATTCTATTCCATTCCTTCTTTCCTTATTCTATTCTATTCTATTCTATTCTACGTTCTATTCTGTGTTCTATTCTGTTCTATTCTATCCCTATTCTGTTCTGTTCCATTCCGTTCTCTTCTATTCTCTGTCTGAATTTTTGCCTCTTTTTAATAACTGGTGGAGTTCTCTGGCTGACACCCCCTCCCCCCACCCACCCCCAAAAAACCCCACACGTAAATCGTCCTGCGTCTATTAGCAATCTTGTGTCAACACTATTTAGTTCTGGATCACCTGAATGGAGTCAGAAGGAGCCTTATCTGCAAACCCATTAAATTTTCAGGTTGTGGGCAGAATTGAAAACCTGTCTGAGTATTTGATTGCCATTCAGCCTTAACTCTTGCCCTCTGTGATTTCTTTGGCCAACCTTGGAAAAAAAATGAGAGAGAGAGAGAAAATATTGTTCTGTATCTTATCTCTTTGCCCCTAGCAATCTCTCTCTCTCTTTCTATATATATATGTATATATGTCTAGCTATATATATATATATATATCTATTTAGAATTCAGTTGTATTCTGGCTGGCATTCTGTGCAAGGTCATTTCTTCAAAAAAATGGAAATATTTTCAAGATGCTTCGCGTTGGAAATAACTCAATCCCACCCCGCCATCAGATCGAAATGGCAAAATTGGAGCAATTGTGTGAATTCAAATAAAGGGATTTTTACGCCCTTAACGCCGGTGTGCCAAAGGTTTCGGACCAAATTAGGCATTTATTCAGCGTTTCTTTAATCTGCCCGCCGACAGAAGCGTTCTGGATGGACGATGAAAGATATATAGATATACGGCAATAACAGCAGCAGACTGGGCACTGTGGGCTAGAATGAGAAAAAAAGGAAGGGAGCGAAAAAGCTACCATGTCTTTGGAATAAGAGCGGTTGAAATGGCCTCCCGCCTAGACTACTGTAATGCTCTCTACATGGGGCTCCCCTTGAGATCAGTGGTGGGTTTCTGCAGGCTCGCACCTACTCGCGAGAGCCGGTTGGTGAAATTTAGAGAACCGGTGAGAGGGGGTTCCACCGGTGTACCTGGAAGTAAATCTGGCCCGCCGCTGCCAGTGACCCAACGGGAAGGAAAGGAAAGGAAAGGAAAGGAAAGGAAAGGAAGGAAGGAAGGAAGGAAGGAAGGAAGGAAGGAAGGAAGGAAGGAAGGAAGGATCACAATTGAGTCCAAAATTTTGGTTGCTAAGCAAGAGCGTTGTTAAATGCGTTTCACCACATTTTAAAAGGTGGCCACTCCCACCCTGTCACATGACTGCCAAGCCACGCCCACAAAATAGGCCACACCTACAGAGTAGGTTCTAAAAAATTTGAAACCCACCACTGCTTGAGATGCACCTGGAGGCTCCAGCTGGTCCAGAATGCGGCCGCGCGGGGGATTTTGGGAGCCTCACGGTGCTCCCACGTAACACCTCTCCTGGCTGCCGGTAGCCTTCCGGGTGCGCTTCAAGGTGTTGGTGACCATCTTTAAGACGCTCCATGGCATAGGGCCTAGTTATTTGCAGGACCGTCTCCTACCACATACCTCCCTTCGACCGGTCCGCTCCCACAGAGTGGGCCTCCTCAGGGTGCCGTCAGCTGGTCAGTGCCGGCTGGCGGCGCCCAGGGGAAGAGCCTTCTCTGTGGCGGGTCCAACCCTCTGGAATGACCTACCCCTCCCCCCCGAACTTCGTACTATCACGGACCTTCGCCTTTTTTGCCGCTCATTGAAAATGCATTTGTTCCACCTAGCTGGCCTTGCTTAGAGTTAGATTTTAGTCTATATTTTAGCTTAGATTTTAGAACTGGGATTTTTAGTGGATTGGTTGAGATTTTAATATTTTTAGCTTAATTTTTAGCACAGGTTATTCTAATTTAGTCTTATTTTATTATTGTATTGTATGTATGGTGGTATTTTTTAATTCCCTGTGCACCGCCCTGAGTCCAATAAATCCAATAAACCGTAAACCTCTGTCTAATTTCTCCGGAAAAAAAGCCCCTTTTTCAGATGCAAAAGACATCCCGCAAACTCAAGGGAGGCATCAGTTGCACAACGAGAACTTCTGTTAGGCAGAAAATAATAATAATCTTGGCCTTCTTCTCTAGGCTCCTTTTGGGGGGGGGACGACGACAATGGAGTATTGGGTGTTGAACCCCCCCCCCCAAAAGTGAAAGCCACCAAGCCAAGTTGTCAGACCTCAAAAATACTTGTGTCCTCCTCGCTGGTCAAAGTCGAGAGTCAACGTAGCAGCATTCAAGGTTACAAAACCAGTCATGAAAGAAAGAGAATTAAGGGGTCTGGGCACTACCCTTGAAGGGGGATAGAATAGAATGAACAGTTGGGCAGGGCGGGGCGGGGTGGGGCTGAACAGAACAGAACGGAACAATAGGGTAGGACAAGACAGAACAGAATGGAATGGAACAGAACAGAATAGAATATGGAATGGAATGGAATGGAATGGGATAGAAAATGGAACGGAACAGAACAGAACATGGAATGGAATGGAATAGAAAATGGAATGGAATAGAATATGGAATGGAATAGAATAGAATATGGAATGGAATGGAATGGAACAGAATGGAACAGAATATGGAATGGAATGGAATAGAAAATGGAACGGAACAGAACAGAAACAGAACATAGAATGGAATGGAATAGAAAATGGAATGGAATGGAATAGAATAGAATATGGAATGGAATGGAACAGAACAGAACAGAACAGAACAATAGGGTAGGACAAGACAGAATGGAATGGAATGGAATAGAAAATGGAATGGAATGGAATAGAATAGAATATGAAATGGAATGGAATAGAATAGAATATGGAATGGAACGGTATAGAACAGAACAATAGGGTAGGACAAGACAGAATAGAATGGAATGGAACAGAATGGAACAGAATATGGAATAGAATGGAATGGAATGGAACAGAACAGAACAGAACATGGAATGGAATGGAATAGAAAATGGAATGGAATAGAATAGAATATGGAATGGAATGGAATAGAACAGAACAGAACAGAACAGAATATGGGATGGGACAGGACAGAATAGAATAGAACAGAACAGAATTTGGAATGGAATGGAATAGAAAATGGAATGGAATAGAATATGGAATGGAATAGAATAGAATAGAATAGAATATGGAATGGAACGGAATAGAACAGAACAGAACAGAACAGAATATGGGATGGGACAGGACAGAATAGAATAGAACAGAACAGAATTTGGAATGGAATGGAATAGAAAATGGAATGGAATAGAATATGGAATGGAATAGAATAGAATAGAATATGGAATGGAACGGAATAGAACAGAACAGAACAGAACAGAATATGGGATGGGACAGGACAGAATAGAATAGAACAGAACAGAATTTGGAATGGAATGGAATGGAATAGAATATGGAATGGAATAGAATAGAATAGAATATGGAATGGAACGGAATAGAACAGAACAGAACAGAACAGAATATGGGATGGGACAGAACAGAATAGAATAGAACAGAATTTGGAATGGAATAGAATGGAATAGAATAGAATTAGAATAGAATAGAATATGGAATGGAACATAATAGAATATGGAATAGAACAGAATATGGAATAGAATAGAATAGAATCGCACACGCATTCACAGGGGTCCAAGAGAAGCGGGGGGGGGGGGTCCCGTGAGCATGCGCAGGGTGAAGGGCAGGGAGGTGATGCGCACATTACATTATGGGTGCAGGCACGCACTATCGGCACGCAGTGACGAAAAGCTTAGCCATCATTGGCCCCTTCTCATCGACTTTAAAATTGTTTGTAAAGCCAACGTAGGGAAGAGACTGTTGTAGCGCAGCTCTATACATTCGTTTTGAATAAATAAATCAAACCCCCCCCCCTCGCCTATGCGGTCCATGCAGCAGCTCGGATTTACATCCATGCCCTTTGCGAAAGATGGAAAGTGTTGGCGGCCGAGAGTCCTAACCGTCACCTCATTAAAAGCGAAAGCCCCCCCCCCAAAAAAAGTGAAATAAAATTAAAATTACGCCAGCCCTGTTTGCAGAACTGTGAATTGATGGTGATAATTAACCGCTGCGGTGTTTAATAGATTTATCCGGATCGGTTAATTGATTGGACAACTCTTTGGAGAGATGAAAAAAAGGGGTCAGGTCATTTTTTTCCCCCTCTACAGAAATGATGCATTGTTTTTCATATCCGTTGTGCAAATCTTAAAACTTCCTTTCAAGAGCTGTTCTTTGATCTGCCCGGATGAAGGACAGGCCTGTTCAATATTATCTCCATAAAGGCATTTGATATACAAGGGTGGAGAGATAGATAGATAGATAGATAGATAGATAGATAGATGGATGGATGGATGGATGGATGGATGGATGGATGGATGGATGGATGGATAGATAGATAGATGAGAGAAAGAGAGTAGTGGTAGGTAGGTAGGTAGGTAGGTATAGATATATGAATGGATGGATGGATGGGAGAAAGAGAGTGGTGATAGGTAGGTAGGTAGGTATAGATAGATAGATGATAGGTAGGTAGGTAGAGATGGATGGATGGATGGATGGATGGATGGATGGATGGATGGATGGATGAGAGAAAGAGAGTGGTGGTAGGTAGGTAGGTAGGTAGGTAGGTAGGTAGGTAGGTAGGTAGGTAGGTAGGTAGATAGATAGATAGATAGATAGATAGATAGATAGATAGATAGATAGATAGATAGATAGATAGATAGATAGATAGATAGATATTCCCCCTTCCTTCGCTTATTTCTTAACCAATTCTATGCAAATGTAAGCAAGAATTTAATTAAGGTCTTGTTTAAAGTTCCCATTGCTAATAGTAATAAAAGAGACCTGTTGAAACTGAGAAATGTTGTTGCCGGGTGAATAAATTGTCACTTTACGTGTCAGGAATAAAAAGAAAGATTTTTTTTAAAAAAATATATATATCTTCGCTCCTATGTACTTGTGTGGATATTGTGGCATGTTCAGGGAGGGAGTACCTATTGCAAGCATCTCCTTTTTGTGTGTTTGTGTGAGTGCCCTTTTGGCTACTGGATTTTGGGGCCTATGCATGCCCCGTTTTCAGCCTCTGCGCGCCACGTTTCCTGCCCATTCTGACCCCAGCCGCCTGGAATGGGGGCACGCAGAGGCCGAAAATGGGGTGCGCGGAGGCGGCAATAGGCGATGGCAATCCCTGCAGCCTGAAACAGCTGATCGTTGGGAGGCCAATCCAACGCGGACAATCAGCCGCTGGTGCTAATCAGTCTGTGCTGAAATTGAAACTGAAAGAGGCTGTTTGCTGCAAGGAGGCAAATTGTTAAGAGGCAGAGGCAGATTTTTCCCCTTGTTTTCCTCACCAAAAGCTTATATTTTGGAGCGTCTTATACTCCGAAAAATACAGTGCTTTTAGATAATAATAATAATAATTTATTAAATTTGTTGACCGCTCCCTCTCCCCGAAGGAACTCGGAGCGGTGCACAGGGCTAATAAAACAATAAATACATACATATAGTTAAAAAGAAATTAAATATTTCCCTGCGCTAAAAATTCCAATTAAAAAACTAAAATCCCCATCTAAAATTTCTGGCAACCCCATCGAAGAGAGACTACCCTAGGCCGGCCAAGCAGAACAGATATGTTTTTAGTTTTAGACGGAAGGAGCGGAGGTCCGTGGTAGTTCTAATGTCGGGGGGAAGGTCGTTCCAGAGGGCTGGACCCGCCACAGAGAGAGCCCTTCCCCTGGGCGTCGCCCGCTGACAAAGTCTAGTGGACGGCACCCGGAGAAGTCCCTCTCTGTGGGAGCGAATCGGCCGTGTGGATGTGTGCGGCAGGATCCGATCCTGCAAATAGCTAGGTCCCGAGCCATGGAGCGCTTTAAAGATGATGACTAGAACCTTGAAGTGCACCCGGAAGACGACAGGCAGCCAGTGCAGCTCGCGCAAGAGCGGTGTTACGTGGGTACACCTTGCGGTTCCCATAATTGCTCGCGCGGCTGCATTCTGGACTAGCTGAAGTCTCCGAGTGCACCTCAAGGGGAGCCCCATGTAGAGAGAGTTACAATAGTCCAGTAGATGCCACCGTTGCCCTCCCTGAGCGAGGGTGCAAATTCTGAATCGGAGTGCACATTCCCAAATTTTGCCAATCTGCATGACACTGACTCCTGGTGGTCTCCCGTCCCATTGAATTCAGTCCATTGACCCCCATCCTTTCTCTTGTGCTTCAGGGCTCACAGATATGAGCGTGCCCCCAACCTCCCCGATATGCATATACCTATATATCCTTTCCCTCCACTCTGTTGCTTGTTCTCGGTAATACTGGATTAGCCTGCTTTTCCCTGGAGAGGAAAAAGTACTTTCTATTTTGCATAATCCTTTTCCGATTTGGAAAAGCATTGGCATCCGGCCGTAAGAAGGGTGTGCGTGTGGGGGACACACATCATCACTCCACACCGAGTGGTGAAATCAGGAGAGGTAGTTGAGAAGCAGTAGTTTTCTATTTTTAATCTGGAAACGGGGAGAAAGGGGGGGAGGGAAGGAAGGAAGGAAGGAAGGACAGAAAGGAAGGAAGACAAAAAAAGAAAGAAGAAAGGAAAGGAAAGAAAGAAAAAAGAAAGAAAAGAAAAGAAGGAGAAAAGGAAGGAAGGAAAATAAAGAAAAGGAAAGGTAGGAAGGAAAGAAGGAAGGAAGGGAGAAAGAAAGAAAGAAGGAATAAAGAAAACAAAGAAAGAAAAAGAAAGAAAGAAAAGGAAGGAAAGAATGGAAATAAAGAAAAGGAAAGGAAGACAGGAAAGAAAGGAAGGGAGAAAAGAAAGAAAAGGAAGGAAAGGAAGGAAAATAAAGAAAAGGAAAGGAAGACAGGAAAGAAAGGAAGGGAGAAAGAGAAGGAAGAAAAGAAAGAGAAAGAAGAGAGAAAGAGAAAGAAGAAAGAAAGAAAAAGGAAGGAAAGAATGGAAATAAAGAAAAGGAAAGGAAGACAGGAAAGAAAGGAAGGGAGAAAGAGAAGGAAGAAAAGAAAGAGAAAGAAGAGAGAAAGAGAAAGAAGAAAGAAAGAAAAAGGAAGGAAAGAATGGAAATAAAGAAAAGGAAAGGAAGACAGGAAAGAAAGGAAGGGAGAAAGAGAAGGAAGAAAGAGAGAGAAGAAAAAAGAAAGAAAGAAAAGGGAGGAAAGAATGGAAATAAAGAAAAAGAAAGTAAGACAGGAAAGAAAGGAAGGGAGAAAAGAAAGAGAAAAGAAAGGAAAGAAGGAAGGAAAATAAAGAAAAGGAAGGCAGGAAAGAAAGGAAGAGAGAAAGAGAAGGAAAAAAGAAAGAGAAGGAAGAACGAGAAAGAAGAAAGAAAGAAAAAGGAAGGAAAGAATGGAAATAAAGAAAAGGAAGGCAGGAAAGAAAGGAAGAGAGAAAAAGAAGGAAAAAAGAAAGAGAAGGAAGAACGAGAAAGAAGAAAGAAAGAAAAAGGAAGGAAAGAATGGAAATAAAGAAAAGGAAGGCAGGAAAGAAAGGAAGAGAGAAAAAGAAGGAAAAAAGAAAGAGAAGGAAGAACGAGAAAGAAGAAAGAAAGAAAAAGGAAGGAAAGAATGGAAATAAAGAAAAGGAAGGCAGGAAAGAAAGGAAGAGAGAAAGAGAAGGAAAAAAGAAAGAGAAGGAAGAACGAGAAAGAAGAAAGAAAGAAAAAGGAAGGAAAGAATGGAAATAAAGAAAAGGAAGGCAGGAAAGAAAGGAAGAGAGAAAAAGAAGGAAAAAAGAAAGAGAAAGAAGAAAGAGAAAGAAGAAAGAAAGAAAAAGGAAGGAAAGAATGGAAATAAAGAAAAGGAAAGGAAGACAGAAAAGAAAGGAAGGGAGAGAGAGAAGGAAGAAAAGAGAGAGAAGGAAGAAAAAAGAAAGAAAGAAAGAAGGGAAGGAAAGGAAGGGAAATAAAAGGAAAGAAAGGCAGGAAAGAAAGGGAGGGAGGAAGAAAGAAAGAGAAGGAAGAAAAGAAAGAAAGAAAAAGAAGAAAGAAAGAGAAAAACAAAGCAGAAAAGAAGGAAGGGGAAGAAAGAAAAGGAAGGAAGGAAAGATAGAAAGAAAAAGAAAATTGCTACTCTTTCTAACAAATGCAGCTGGCATCTGAGCTGCCTTCTCACCATCTCCTCCTTGTTCTAGCAGCCTCCTTCCTAGAGAGCCTGTTGGCCAGCAGAGCTTAGAAGAGGCCAATTATGAGGATCTGAATTTTCTTTGCTGCCAGGTTAGAGCCCACCGAGGGCAAATTTCAGAATTAAAGGGAGGAACCATTTTAACCTGTGCCAAGCAAACAGATGGCGAGTGCTGGGCTGTGTTTGGCCACAGGTGGGAAATTGCATTTTTGAACATTTGTGCCAGGCTGGGGGAATAGCTTGTTAAGGAGGAGAAGACACCACGCGATCCTTCTGTGTGCAGGGAGTAGCTTGGCTTGTCCTCCCTCCCTCCCTCCCTCCCTCCCTCCCTCCATATTTCCATCACATCTCCCTCCCTTTTCTCCCTCCCTCCCTCCCTCCATCCCATCTTCTTCCCTCCCTCCCTCCCTTCTTGCATTCATCCATCACATCTTCCTCCCTTTCTTCCATCCATCCATCCCATCTTCCTTCTTCCATTCATCCATCCTCACATCTTTCTTCCTTCCTTTCTTCTTCCATTCATCCATCACATCTCTCTCCCTTTCTTCCATTCATCCATCACATTTTCCTCCCTCCCTCCCTTTCTTCCATCCTCCCTTTCTTCCATTCATCCATCCATCCATCAATCACATCTTCCTCCCTCCCTCCCTCCCTCCCTCCCTCCCTTCCTTCCTTCTTCCATTCATCCATCACATTTTCCTCCCTCCCTCCCTTTCTTACATCCTCTCTTTCTTACATCCATCCATCCACCCATCACATCTTCCTTCCCTCCCTCCCTCCCTCCCTCCCTCCCTCCCTTCCTTCCTTCCTTCTTTCCTTCCTTCTTCCATTCATCCATCACATCTCTCTCCCTTTCTTCCATCCATCCATCCATCACATCTTCCTTCCTTCCTTCCTTCTTCCATTCATCCATCACATTTTCCTCCCTCCCTCCCTCCCTCCCTCCCTCCCTCCCTCCCTTCCTTCCTTCCTTCCTTCCTTCTTTCCTTCCTTCTTCCATTCATCCATCACATTTTCCTCCCTCCCTTTCTTCCATCCTCCCTTTCTTACATCCACCCATCCACCCATCACATCTTCCTTCCTTTCTTCCATCCATCCATCCATCCATCACCTCTTCCCTCCCTCCCTCCCTCCCAATTTGTAATTTCCGTGGGTCTGAGTTCTGATGGCTTCACACCTCCTCTGTTTTTGGGTTTATTGGGGATTTTTAGTTTAGTTAGTTTTAACAGGTATTTTAGCACAGGTGTTGTTTAATCTATTTTTAATATGAAATGTTGTATATAGTCATTGTTTTTATTCTTCCTGTGCACCGCCCCGAGTCCCTGTGGGGAGAGGGTGCGGTTTAGAAGTATTAAATAATAATAATAATTATTATTATTATGATGATGGTGGCGAGTTCGGATTCTGAACCGTTCGTTGTCTCTCTTCGTTTCTTCCCTGGCTCGGCTACGCGAGCTCCCTGTGCCGCCATAGACTCGTTTCCATTCTCCCCGTCAGAAAAGCCTCCGAACGAAAGAAAACGCCGTCTCGGGAAGCATTCTTCTCACTCCCTTGGTGTTAGCGTGTTTCATTATATGGCGGGGTACTTGTTTTCGCCCTTTGTGTGCCATGCTGCCACCCAGGGCCAAGTGAAATATTTAAAATAGTGGTGTGATCCTCTCTGCGTTTAGTGAGAATGCTATATATCTCTTCTTTTTTCCCCTGCTGCTTCTGAGTCGGTTCACCAAGGAATCTAATACATTTTTATTTTTCCTTAAGAGATAGAATCCTTTGTAGTTGGAACAGCACAATTTCATTATCAAGTCTCGCTGCTGTTCTGCAGCTGGCAGAAATATCTCTTCGTTCCCAGGAGAGGAAAGTCTATCAGGTTTTTTTTTTTTCCTGGTGGGGTTATTTTTTTCCTTCGGCGCAGTCCCATCTAACAATTTCCCCACCTCTTGCACAACAGAGATAGCGACTGCCTCTCAATGAGAGCATCGCGGTAGGGGCAACCACGATTCACCAAAGCAGACCTCGGTTTGACGATGGCTTAAGCTCCCCCTGACAGTTTGTTCCAAAGGGGGTTTGGAATAGCATGCTCGATAATTTCAATCGGGTTTCTCCTCCCCCAAAGTGGAAAGAGGAGAGGAGAGGGAAGGGAAGGGGAAAGAGAATGGGAGGAGGAGAGGAGGAGAAGGAGGAGAATGGGAGGGAGAAAAGAGAAGAAGGAAAAGAGGATGGGAGGGAGAGAAGAGAAGGAGAATGGGAGAAGGAAAAGAAAGGAGAATGGGAGGAGGAGGAGAGAAGAAAGAAGGAGAATGGGAGGGAGAGAAGAGAAGGAAAAGAAGAGAAAGGGAGGTAGGGAGGAGGAGAATGGGATGGAGAGAAGAGAAGAAGAATGGGAGAAGGAAAAGAAAGGAGAATGGAAGGGAGAGGAGGAGAAGGAGACAATGGAAGGGAGAGAAGAGAAAAGATATGAGATGAGAATGGGAAAATGAGAAGAGAGGGAGAATGGGATGGGGAGAAAAGAGAAGAGGAAGAAGGAGAATGGGAGGGAGTATAGAGAAGGAGAATGGGAGAAGGAAAAGAAAGGAGAATGGAAGGGAGAGGAGGAGGAGATGAAGAGAATGGAAGAGAGAGAAGAGAAAAGAGGAGAGAAGAGAATGGAAAGGGGAGAAGAGAAGGAGAATGGGATGGGGAGAAAAGGGAGAAGGAGAAAAGGAAGAGGCTGGGAGGGGGAGGGAAGAGAAGGAGAAGAGAAGGAGAATGGGAGGGGGAGAGAGAAGAGACTTCCGTTCCAAATGCACCATGGAACTTCTCAGTGGGGTACGTTGCCTGGATTGGGTCAAGGAAGGTCTTTAGACTGGGCTTCAAACTGTCAACTTCCCTCCCGTTGACCACGAAGTCCCTGAGTCTCAACAGCTGTTGAGAGTTGAAGCTGCCTCGGATCGCTTCTTCTTCCTTAAGAAGACCTTGATAATCCGGACCATTTGCTACTCTGCGCAAGCCCCCTGCCCCATAAAAGGGAATTTATTCCGAAGGAGGCAATGAAATCTGGTGGGTTGAGAAGAACGAAGGGCTTTCTTAAGAGGCAAGGACTTTGTTGCACCACCAAGGGGGCCCTCAGAGCCTGGGCCAGTCACTCTCCAGGGCTCGAGAGGCAGCTTAGCGCATCGTCTCCATCGCAATCACCTCCCATGGAGTCTAGAGAGGGTCTCCGTTCATGCTTCCATTGTCAGCAAAGTGGGCTTCTTAACGATCGATCACCAGAGCTACCGATTCAGAGGAATCCTGCCAAAGGTTCACCCTTCTCTGAGACAGGACTTTGGCGCTGGTTTTCCGCTGGTTTTAGATCTCTACGAGGGGCATGACAACCGGGCCACTGACACCATCTCCATGCTGGCACCAAGGTCACTCTATACTTACTGCCCTTCGGGGAGTCTGGAAAACCTAGGATGGATGCCAGCGTATTGGCATGAGCTTCTGTAAACTCCTGGCACCAGGGAAGGGTCTTGGCCAAGGACGAGAAGCAGCCGGCAGGGTCTTCTCACAGCACTCTTCCTTTTTGAAACTCCGTGGCACGATGCCAATCTTAGCCTGTCTGCTGATTTCAAACATCGTCCGCCGTTCTTACTTTTAACCTCGTGGACGTTCTGTGTGAGAGATGGTTGGTAAGCTTAAGGCCTTTTTAAACAAAAAACAAAAAAACCCTCTGACTTTTGGCATATTGATGTTTCCCATTAAAATAATCCGACCGCCGTATTAAGTGCCGGGCAGAAACTCAATTTGGAGAAGGGATTCAGAGGCGGTTTAATTGAATCTTCAGATCTAATCAACTTTACAAATCGAATGGGATGCGAACGGATACCTCTAAATCAATTTGGAGCGCGGGAACGCTCCAGAATCACGTAGGATTGATTTTCCTAATTGATTCAAATTGTCGAATCGGAGCGATTTTCCAAATTAAATCAATGAGGCAAACAAGATTTGGCCCAACGCGCCTCGGATGGAGTTGATATTCAGGTCCCTCAAACCTGGAACAGCGTGGCAGACCGTGGTGGGATTGGGAAGACTTTCTTTCACTCAGCCCTACCCATCGTAGCAGCTTTTTCCCCACACCAGCTTCTCAAAAACTAGCAATATCAGTGTGTTCTTTTTGCAATCCAGCTGAGATGGATGTCAGTTTGTGAAGCATTTCTATGAATACCATCAAACTGCCGTAGAGAGAGTGGATTTCCAAACATCCCTGTGGTCAAAAAGGAATCTCAGGCTGGCCTGTGAATGTGCATGTCTAAACTACCATCTCTCATTGGCTGTGATTTATGACGAAGGCTGAGGGGAGGACAGTAATGCGGGCAAAGTTCAGAAGCAGATAAAGAAAGCCAAAAAAGATGACTGCAAACAAGAAACGCCTCATGAGAAATGCCTAATGAAGCTGTTAACTTCATTAGGCATTTCACGGTCACTCAAGCCCTCGTTATTTCCCGCCCAGACTACTGCAACGCCCTCTACATGGGGCTCCCCCTGAGGTGCACCCGGAGGCTCCAGCTAGTGCAGAATGCAGCCGCGCGGGGGATTCTGGGAGTCTCTCGTTACTCCCACGTAACACCTCTCCTGCGCGAGCTGCACTGGCTGCCTGTGGTCTTCCGGGTGCGCTTCAAGGTGGTAGTTACCATCTTCAAAGCGCTCCATGGCTCGGGTCCTGGTTACTTGAGAGACCGTCTCCTACCACATTCCTCCCTTCGACCTGTCCGCTCTCACAGAGTTGGCCTTCTCAGGGTGCCGTCAGCCGGTCAATGCCGACTGGCGACCCCCAGGGGAAGAGCCTTCTCTGTGGCGGGTAGGACACTCTGGAACGACCTCCCCCCCCCCCCGATATCCGTACCATCACGGACCTACGTCTCTTCCGTCGGATGGTAAAAGCTCATTTCTTTCGTCTTGCCGGCCTGACATAGATTAGGGACCATTTTAATTCGTTATTTATGTTTTTAACTATTTATTCAATTTTAGCACAGTCTTATTGATTTAATTGTTTTTTAAATTTTGTATATTGTGTGGGGGTTTTTATCTTTCTGTGCACCGCCCTGAGTCCCTTTTTGGTGAAAAGGGCGGTATATAAATTGAAAATAAAGTAACAGTAAAGTAATAAATCACTGCTTTTTGTATCATACTATTGGGTCGTTCATTATGAAGCAGGCATCGTTAGGGTACTTGACAATGGGCTGGAAGACTCATCTATGACTTCGTTGTGGCCGGCCAGGAGAGTTGGTGGCAGACTTGGACAGTGAGGAGATTGGGGAGGAACCTGGGCCAGTCCTGGAGTCTGGGGAAGGCCCTGAGGAGGGCTCTGTGTCGGAGGCAGAAAGGGGGCCAGGGCCGTCTGACGGTTATCAGCTGCTTTCGGAGTTGGAGATCAGTGAGGCAGAAGAACAGCTGGAGCCTGTTCCCAGTGTGAGTT
This sequence comes from Rhabdophis nuchalis, assembly GCA_039707465.1. Taxonomy (NCBI): domain Eukaryota; kingdom Metazoa; phylum Chordata; class Lepidosauria; order Squamata; family Natricidae; genus Rhabdophis; species Rhabdophis nuchalis. The sequence continues at coordinate 10,746,170 of CM077655.1, forward strand.
GCCAGACGAATGGAACAACTAAGGAACAGGGGTTAACTCTTGGGAGTAAAGCCACAGGTGGACAGTGAATGGCCCCTCCCAGAGGAAATAAAAGAGGAGTGGAGTTTGAAAGAGAAAATTAGTTTGCTTAATTAATTGGGAATAAAAGAGGAGCGAAAGGGGAGTGGAGTTTGCAGGAGACCATTAGTTCAATTCCTGACTTAGATCTCTTCCTGACTTCTTGCCAAGGAATTGCTGCTACAGCGTGGCGTTTAGAAGATATCGGCCTGGCAGCTCTCCAAGCCTGATCAAGGCCTGCAGTTGTGAAATCTCTCGAAAGACTGTCAGCTGGGCCTTTGCTGGAGAGGAATTCCCTTTAACTTAAATAAAAGGGGTTTCATCGGGGCGAGGAGTCGGCTTCGTGATCCCGGGAAGCCTCGGTCAGAACAGACGGAAAGAAAATTTCGAACGCTTGCCTTGTTAAAACTGAGCCTTTTAGCTGAGTCTTTCTCAATAGGAACTTGCTCACACATTTGTCCAGCCTTCCAAAAGGGTCATCCATATTTATGGATGGATGTATTATTTATTAAACGAACCGACGGAGCTGCCCGTCTACCAGAAGGCACTCGGAGCAGCGAACAAAACACAGCACAGTGCAACGGGGGGGAAAAACAAAACCCCACTGTTAGATCAGACAAAGGATTCCGACTCAGGCATGGTCAAAACAACAGGAACGTTTATTCACACTCTTACAACAGCACAAGAATTCAACTGACAAGGTTTCTTCTCTGGCAACCTCTTATATAGAGTTACCAGGCAGGAAACTCCTAGCAAGCAATTGCAACATGTAACTCCTTTCCAGACAGATTCCAGACAGCTCGTCTCAGTCAATTAACACAGCTGCCTGATCTGTTCCGGAATGCGGTGACTCAAAGGTTACCAGACTTGCTGTCTGGGCTGAGGACTCAACACCCACCACTTCCAACAATTAAACTAAGCAACCAAGATGATTAGGGGACTGGAGACTAAAACATATGAAGAACGGTATGTCTAGTTTGATGAAGAGAAGGACCAGGGGAGACATGATAGCAGTGTTCTGATATCTCAGAGGGTGCCACAAAGAAGAGGGAGTCAAACTATTCTCCAAGGCACCTGAGGGCAGAACAAGAAGCAATGGGTGGAAACTAATCAAGGAGAGAAGAAACTTAGAACTGAGGAGAAATTTCCTGACAGTTAGAACAATTAACCAGTGGAACAGAAGTTGCCTCCAGAAGTTGTGAATGCCCCAACATTGGAAGTCTTTAAGAAGATGTTGGAGAGCCATTTGTCTGAAATGGTATAAGGTTCCTGCCCACGCAGGGGGTTGGACTAGAAGACCTACAAGGTCCCTTCCAACTCTGCTATTGTATTGTATTGTATTGTTGAAGCTCTGACGAAATTCTGAATTATTATTATTTTTTCCCACCAGCCACCCTTTGCCAGCTGCAGTAGCTACCTGTCCCCAGGGGTTTGTGAGGGGGTGGGGGTTGGGGTGAGGAGGGAAATGCCGGCTTGCCTGTTTTTCTGAAGGTCAAAAGAATCGGAGCCATCCAAACTAGGGCACGTCTGTTCCTAAGGCAGGTGCCAAGACTGAGAAGGTAATTTTGAAGGTCTAGGGCAGCCGCCAAAAACGCACACCTGGGTTGTATAAACAGAGGCATAGAATCAAAACAAAATGAAGTATTAGGGCCGCTTTATAAGGCCTTGGGAAGGCCACGCTTGGAATACGGCATCCAGTTTTGGTCGCCACGATGTAGAAAAGATGTGGAGACTCTAGAAAGAGTGCAGAGAAGAGCAACCAAGAGGATGAGGGGACCGGAGGCTCAAACATATGAAGAACGGTTGCATCAACAGAGCTGCATCAACAGAGCTGCATCAACAGGCTGCATCAACAGAGGGAGAGAATCAAGATCACGAGAAGTGTTAATGCTACTTTATAAGGCCTTGGGAAGGCCACGCTTGGAATACGGCATCCAGTTTTGGTCGCCACGATGTAGAAAAGACGTGGAGACTCCAGAAAGAGTGCAGAGAAGAGCAAGAAAGATGATTAGGGGACTGGAGGCTCAAACATAGGAAGAACGGTTGCAGGAACTGGGGATGTCTAGTTGAATGAAAAGAAGGACTAGGGGAGACAGGATAGGAGTCTTCCAATATCTCAAGGGTTGCCCCAAAGAAGAGGGAGCCAAGCTATTCTCCATATAGTTATATGCGAGACCGTCTCCTGCCCCATACATCCCTTAGACCGATACGCTCCCACAGAGAGGGCCTCCTCAGGGTGCCGTCGGCCGGACAATGCCGACTGGCGACACCCAGGGGAAGAGCCTTCTCTGTGGCGGGCCCTGCCTTTGGAATGACCTACCCTCTGAATTACGCACCATCACCGACCTCCGCCTCTTCCGCCAATGTTTAAAGACATACTTTTTCCATCAAGCCGGCCTAGCCTAACCTCCCATGGGGACTTTTAGAAAGTTTTAAATTGGGTATTTTAACAATTTGGTTTTTAGCATAGGATCGGGATAATTTAATATATATTTTAAATTATGTATTTATTTTTCTATTTTTGTATATTTTTTAAATTTCCTGTGCGCCGCCCTGGGTCCTCTGTGGAGAAGGGCGGGATATAAATATAAATAAACTAAACTAAACTAAAACTAAAAACAAGGCACCTGAGGGCAGAACAAGAAGTAATGGGTGGAAACTAATCCAGGAGAGAAGCAACTTAGAAAGAGGATGAGGGGACTGGAGGCTCAAACATAGGAAGAACGGTTGCAGGAACTGGGGATGTCTAGTTGAATGAAAAGAAGGACCAGGGGAGACATGATAGCAGTCTTCCGATATCTCAGGGGTTGCCCCAAAGAAGAGGGAGTCAAGCTCTTCTCCAAAGCACCTCAAGGCAGGACAAGAAACAATGGATGGAAACTAATCAAGGGGAGAAACCACCTGGAGTGAAGGAGAAACTTCCTAACAGGCAGGACAATCAACCATTGAGACAGAAGTTGCCTCCACAAGTTGTGGTTGCTTCATCACTGGAGGTTTTCAAGAAGAGACTGGACAGCCACTTGGGTGAAATAGTCTGGGGTCTCCCTCGCTTTGTTGCAGGAAATAACGAGGCTTGGACTTCTCAGAATCAGGAAAAGTTTATTTATGGCTGCCAGGTTCAGAAAGCTAGTCAAAGGCCAGCATGTAACTTCTGAACAGTCTCCTGACAGCAAACCAGTGGTGGGTTTCTGCAGGCTCACACCTACTCGCGAGAGCCGATTGGTGAAATTTAGAGAACCGGTGAGAGGGGGTTCCACCGGCGGACCTGGAAGTAAATCTGGCCCGCCGCTGCCAGTGACCCAACGGGAAGGAAAGGAAAGGAAAGGAAGGAAAGGAAAGGAAAGGAAGGAAAGGAAAGGAAAGGAAAGGAAGGAAAGGAAGGAAAGGAAAGGAAGGAAAGGAAGGAAATGGAAGGGAAGGAAAGGAAAGGAAAGGAGGGAGGGAGGGAGGGAGGGAGGGAGGGAGGGAGGGAGAGAGAGAAAGAAAGAAAGAAAGAAAAAGAATTTATCATCACAATTGAGTCCAAAATTTTGGTTGCTAAGCAAGAGCGTTGTTAAATGAGTTTCACCACATTTTAAAAGGTGGCCACTCCCACCCTGTCACATGACTGCCAAGCCACGCCCACAAAATAGGCCACACCTACAGAGTAGGTTCTAAAAAATTTGAAACCCACCACTGTAGCAAACATACATGCTTATACTTTGACAAAGACAGCATCACCTGGAAATACAACTCTGATTGGTTAAGCTCCTTATTGCTAGGCAGAGAAGCATGCAGGAAACACTAGTTTCATTCTGACTTATGTGGTTAAGCCCTATGTCTGACTTGCAAGGGACTTCCAACTAACTCGGCCTACTTACAAGCAGGGGTTTGCGGTTTGACATTTGAATTTCCTTTCAAGCGTCCTGTCTCAAAGATGCTTTTGGTACCTTAACAAGCGTAAAAATAAAAACGACTAAAGATCATCTAGTCTGACCCTGACTCATCTCACCCTTATGTCTAAAAATCGCTTTATGCCCCGCCTCAGCTTGAGCAAGGGGGCTCGACTAGAAGACCTCCAAGGTCCCTTCCAGCTCTATTCAGATTGAAACCCTATCTTTCTCAGCCAACGGATCTGAGGATCATATTTACTGAAAGGATCAAGCTGAGGCAGGTCTGACCTCTGTGTTCTTTCAGAGTTTGGGTTGCGCAGTCGGGGGGTGGGGGGGAAACCCGGTTTTGCTTCCTCGGTGACGTTCGGAGTACCAGTTTTGCTTGCCTGTCACGCTTCGGGTGATGGCGTCTTGGCCGTGAGCTGAGATTTTTACAGCCTCCAACTCCAAACAAAGAGCGTAGTTGGCTTCAGAGGGCAAGCCGGATCCAGAAGGTGGCCTGAGATGGCCTTCCAGCCACCGGCACCCGGGGTTTCCTGAAACGGCCGAGAAGAAAGAAGAAAATTAATTGCGGTGGGTGGGGCTGTTGGCTCGCGGAAGGCTGTTGGCGTTGCGCAACGAAAGATGGGCAGGCCAGCAAAGGACAGCTCTGCAGCTTTCCGAGCCATGAAAACCTTAGCGAGCTCTTTGGCTGAGAGATTGTGACAGAAGGCGCGGGTTGTGTTTGTAAGCCTCCCGCGATCCCCTTTTTAAGGGCCTTTTTATTTTTTATTTTGCAAAGAAAGAGGATTAGATAAGGAGAGGACTTGTGTGTGTGTGTCATATATCCTCGCAATGCCAGAGATAGAACCGGAGTGGTTTAATATGCACTGGACTGTAATGTCAGCCGGGCATGTCAGCTTCCTATAGGATTTGGAGTTGAATATGGAACATAGAAGGATACAGATGGAAGGGACCTTGGAGGTCTTCTAGTCCAACCCCCTGCTTGAACAGGAGATGCCGAGACTCTAGAAAAAGTGCAGAGAAGAGCAACAAAGAGGATGAGGGGACTGGAGGCTGAAACATAAAGAATGGTTGCCGGAACTGGGGATGTCTAGTTTAATAAAAAGAAGGACCAGGGAAGACATGATAGCAGTCTTCCGATATCTCAGAGGTTGCCACAAAGAAGAGGGAGTCAAACTATTCTCCAATGCACCTGAAAGCAGGATAAGAAGCAATGGGTGGAAACTAATCAAGGAGAGAAGCAACTTAGAACTGAGGAGAAATTTCCTGACAGTGAGAACAATTAATCAGTGGAACAGAGGTTGCCTCCAGAAGTTGTGAATGCCCCAACCCTGGAAGTCTTTAAGAAGAGATTGCAATAACCCTTTGTCTGAAGTGGTGCACGATTTCCTGCCTGAGCAGGGGGTTGGACTAGAAGACCTCCAAGGTCCCTTCCTGTTATTCTATATTCTACTGTATATCATTTCAGACAAGTGACTGTCCAGTCTCTTCTTAAAGACTTGCAGTGTTGGAGCATCCACAACTTCTGGAGGCAACTTCTGTTCCACTGATTAATTGTTCTCACTGTCAGGAAATTCCTCCTCAGTTCTAAGTTGCTTCTCTCCTTGATTAGTTTCCACCCACTGCTTCTTGTTCTACCCTCGAGGAGGTGCTTTGGAGAATAGCTTGACTCCCTCTTCTTTGGGGCGTCACCTGAGATATTGGAAGACTGCTATTATGTCTCCCCTGGTGCTTCTTTTCATTCAACTAGACCTACCCACTTCCTGCAACCGTTCTTCATATGTTTTAGCCTCCAGTCCCCTAATCGTTCTTTCTCTTAATGATGTCCATTAGAGTTGGAGACCCATATATGATAGGATTTGATTTGGAAGGAACTGTAGAGGGACTCCTGTATCAAATATCAGCCAAAGCGTAGACTAAATTCCTCTTTTTCCAGGATCCTGCATGAGCCAGCTTGGGGAAAAACACCTTGCTGTCTTTTGCAGTTGTTCAGTGCCCTCCCACACAATTTCCAAATTAAACTTGGCATTTCAGATTCCCCCGCAGAGTCTTCCTTTATACAAACCAAGAAGGAGAGATTTTTCCATGGTTGGAATCTGAACGGGCTCAGGATTTGGGAGAGAAGGAAAGAAAAGAATTTCTAGGGAACGCAGCTTACGGATTTCTCCCCTCCAGACAAGGAGATCCTTGTTTTCAACTTACTCTCCAGAGCACCTGAGGGCAGGACAAAAAATCAATGGGTGGAAACTAATCAAGGAGAGAAGCAACCTGGAACTAAGGTGAAACTTCCTCACAGTGAGGACAATTAACCCGTGGAACTGCTTGCCTCCAGAAATTGTGAGCGCTCCGTCACTGGAGGCTTTTAAGAAGATGTTGGATACCTGTCTGAAACGGTATAGGGCAGGGGTCTGCAAAGTCGGCTCTTTTAAGACTGGTGGACTTCAACTCCCAGAGCTATGCTGGCTGGGGAACTCTGGGAGTTGAAGTCCACCAGTCTTAAAAGAGCCGACTTTGCAGACCCCTGGTATAGGGCAGTGATGGCTAACCTTTTTTGGCTCCCGTGCCAAAAGCGGGAGGAGCGCAGGGGGAGGTCGTGCGTGGGCGTGCCACACCCATAATGCTATGTGCGTGACCCCCTGCTTTTGGCGCGCTTTTTCGCACTCCCCAGGTTCCAGAGGCTTTCTAGGAGCCTGGGGAGGGTGAAAACAGCCTCCCCTCCACCTCCAGAGGCTTCAGGAGCTTCCCTGGAGCCTCCAGAGGGAGAAAAACGGCCTCAAAAGAAGGCCTAAATCAGCTGGCCAGCACACACATGCGCGCTAGTGCTGACAGGGCAACGCCTGGCGTGCCCTAAGAAATGGTTCCGCGTGCCACCTGTGGCACCCGTGCCATAGCTTCGCCATCACAGAAGAGCAACGAAGATGATTAGGGGACTGGAGACTAAAACATATGAAGAACGGTTGCAGGAACTGGGTAGGTCTAGTTTGATGAAGAGAAGGACCAGGGGAGACATGATAGCAATGTTCCGATATCTCAGAGGGTGCCACAAAGAAGAGGGAGTCAAACTATTCTCCAAGGCACCTGGGGGCAGAGGATAAGAAGCAATGGGTGGAAACTAATCAAGGAGAGAAGCAACTTAGAACTAAGGAGAAATTTCCTGACAGTTAGAACAATTAACCTCTGGAACAGCTTGCCTCCAGAAGTTGTGAATGCCCCAACCCTGGAAGTCTTTAAGAAGATGTTAGATAGCCATTTGTCTGAAATGGTATAAGGTTCCTGCCCACGCAGGGGGTTGGACTAGAAGACCTACAAGGTCCTTTCCAACTCTGCTATTGTATTGTATTGTATCACGGGCACAGGGGGTTAGACTAGAAGACCTCCAAGGCAATGGTGGGATTCCCTTTCCTTCACTACCGCTTCCCATAAGTGAGCGTGCTCGTGTTTCTATTTATATTGATTACATTTCTATCCCGCCCTATTTCCCAAAAAGGGACTCAGGGCATGCTCACTGACGGAGAAGGTCGCATATTACATCGGGGCGGGGTGGGGGAGCCTCCAAGCGCCACCGCTACCAGTTCTCCTGAAACGGTCAGAACTGACAGAATACCGCCATTTGCTCCAAGGTGTCCCTTCCAGTTCTGTTTGGATTGACTGATTGAAGTGTGCCTTTTTATTCATAATAATATGAAATAGTATTATACGACGCTCATGTATTTATTATGCGGCAGGGGAATTGGGATCCGGTGGCTTGGTGGTTTAAATGCTGAGCTTGTCGATCAGAAAGGTCGGCAGTTCAGGTTCGAATCCCGAGCGCTGTATAACGGAGGGAGCTCCCGTGACTCATCCCAGTTTCTGCCAACCTAGCCGTTCGAAAGCACGTTAAAAAATGCAAGTAGAAAAATAGGAGCCACCTTTGGTGGGAAGGGAACACAACTCTGTGTTCCCTTCCCACCAAAGGTGGCAAAGCTGGCTGGAGAAGTCTGGGAGCTGAAGTCCTTCAGACTTAAAGTTGCAAAGGTTGGAGACCCCTGGACTAGAAGACCTCTTAGATCCCTTCAAGCCCTTTGGAAATTCTCTCCTCCTTCTCTCCTGTCTCTTGGTGCACCATTCAGCTTCCACGGTTGATCCAGTTGGATAACTGCCTATTTTTTATCAGTCTCTAAAACCCATCCCAACTGCTCCTCCAGCACCTCAATTAATCTGGGTCTTTCTTGGAGCAGCTTCCTCAAGTCTGGCAACCATTGCATCTTTTCCTGCCTGGGGTGAAGCCTCAGCATCCGTCTCATCTTTATTGAAAGCAAAGTCATTATTCTAACCGTACAGAATCCACTTATTGATGGTCAGCTCCTGGTAGCAGTTCTTGTGGCCCTCCAGCAGCCAGTAGTGCTGGCAGCAGATTCAGAGAGTGAGGAGGTTGGGAAGTGGAAAGGCACGTCTGTCTGTCTGTCTCTCTCTCTCTCTCTTTCTGTCTCTCTGCCTGTGTGTCTGTCTCTCTCTCTTTCTCTCGCTTTCTCTTTCTGTCTCTCTCTCTCTCTCTCTCTGCCTGCCTGTCTGTCTTTCTTTCTCTCTCTCTCTTTCTGTCTCTCTGCCTGCCTGTCTGTTTGTCTCTCTCTCTTTCTCTCACTTTCTCTCTCTCTTTCTTTCTCTCTGTCTCTGTCTCTCTCTCTTTCTCTCTCTGTTTCTGTCTATCTGCCTGCCTGCCTGTCTCTCTCTCTCTCTGTCTCTCTCTTTCTCTCTCTCTGCCTGCCTGTCTTTCTCTCTCTCTCTCTCTTTCTGTCTCTCTGTCTGTCTCTCTGTCTCTCTTTCTTTCTTTCTCTCTCTCTTTCTTTCTTTCTGTCTCTCTGTCTGTCTCTGTCTCTCTCTTTCTTTCTCTCGCTTTCTCTTTCTGTCTCTCTCTCTCTTTCTCTCTCTCTCTCTGCCTGCCTGCCTGCCTGCCTGTCTTTCTGTCTTTCTCTCTCTCTCTTTCTGTCTCTCTGCCTGCCTGCCTGTCTCTCTCTCTTTCTTTCTCTCTTTCTCTCTCTCTTTCTGTCTCTGTCTGTCTCTCTCTCTTTCTTTCTCTCTCTTTCTCTCTCTCTTTCTGTCTCTCTGCCTGCCTGCCTGTCTCTCTCTCTCTCTCTCTCTCTGTCTCTCTTTCTGTCTCTCTCTCTATTTCTCTTTCTGTCTCTCTCTCTCTTTCTCTCTCTCTGCCTGCCTGCCTGCCTGTCTGTCTTTCTCTCTCTCTCTCTCTATGTCTGTCTGTCTGTCTGTCTGTCTGTCTGTCTTTCTCTCTGTCTCTCTTTCTCTCTGTCTCTCTCTCTCTCTTTCTCTCTTTCTTTCTCTCTCTTTCTGTCTCTCTCTCTCTTTCTCTCTCTCTGCCTGCCTGCCTGCCTGTCTTTCTCTCTCTCTCTCTCTCTGTCTCTCTGTCTGTCTGTCTGTGTCTTTCTCTCTGTCTCTCTTTCTCTCTGTCTCTCTCTCTCTCTTTCTCTCTTTCTCTCTTTCTCTCTCTTTCTGTCTCTCTGTCTATCTCTGTCTCTCTCGCTCTCTTCCCCTCCTTCTCTCCCTCTCCCATCAAACATAGCTGTTGTGGCCCACAAGCAGAGCTGGCAGCAGATTCGCACAGTGAGGAGGGTTGGGGAGGAAGATGGGCCAGACCTGGGGAAGGCTCTGAGGAGGGCAGAGAGGGAGCCAAGGCCATCTGACAGTTATCAGCTGCCATCGGAGTCATACATCAGTGGGGCAGAAGAACAGCTGGAGCCTGTCCCGAAGTGCACATGCGCAGAGCTGCCAGGAGAAGGGAGCGGCTAAGGAACAAGGGTCAACTTGGGAGTTAGGCTACAGGTGGATGGTGAATGGCCCCTCCCAGAGGGCATAAAAGAGAGGCGCAAGGGGAGTGGAGTTTGCAGGAGGCCATTAGTTCGTGAAGATTTGTTTGTGACTCTCAGAGACTCCTTGCCAAGAATTTTCTTGTACATCGTTGTGTTTGGAAGATATTGGCCTAGCCCAGGGGTCTGCAAAGTCGGCTCTTTTAAGACTGGTGGACTTCAACTCCCAGAATTCCCCAGCCAGCTGGCTGGGGGACTCTGGGAGTTGAAGTCCACCAGTCTTAAAAGAGCCGACTTTGCAGACCCCTGGCCTAGCCTGACAAAGATCTATGGTGGTACATTCACCTTTGAATGACTGGACTTTGATGGATGCAAATGAGAGGAATTCACATTAGCTTAATAAAAAGGGGTTTTGTCGGGACAAGGAGCCTGCTTCGTGATTTTGTGAAGCCTAGATCAGAACTGTTGTGACCAGCAGAGAAGGTGGCAGATTCAGACAGTGAGGAGGGTTGGGGAGGAAGATGGGCCAGTCCTGGAGTCTGGGGAAGGCTCTGAGGAGGGCTCTGGGTCGGAGGCAGAGAGGGGGCCAGGGCCGTCTGACAGTTATCAGCTGCCTTCGGAATCAAGCATCACTGAGGCAGAAGTACAGCTGGAGCCTGTTCCCAGTGTGCGCATGCACAGAGTTGCCAGATGAAGGGAAACAACTAAAGAACAGGGGTCAACGTGGGAGGAAGGCCACAGATGGACGATGAATGGCCCCTCTCAGAGTTTAGTTTAGTTTTAGTTTTATTTGATTCATATACCGCTCCTTCTCCAAAGATGGATTCAGGGCGGTGCACAGGGAATTAAAGAACAGCAATAAATAACAATAAATACAGTAGTAATAACTAAAATGCAATTAAACTTAGAACCTGTGCTAAAATATTCCCATTAAAATTCTAAAATCCATTTACTTATTGGCTCAGATTGTGTCGCGGCTGGGCTCTAGCTCTAAGCTAGACCAGAGGAAATAAAAGAGGAGCGGAAGGGGAGTGGAGTTTGCAGGAGACCATTAGTTCGCTTCACTGCTATCATGTCTCCCCTGGTCCTTCTCTTCATCTCTTGATGAAGAGAAGGACCAGGGGAGACATGATAGCAGGGTTCCGATATCTCAGAGGGTGCCACAAAGAAGAGGGAGCCAAACTATTCTCCAAGGCACCTGGGGGCAGGACAAGAAGCAATGGGTGGAAACTAATCAAGGAGAGAAGCAACTTAGAACTAAGGAGAAATTTCCTGACAGTTAGAACAATTAACCTCTGGAACAGCTTGCCTCTAGAAGTTGTGAATGCCCCAACCCTGGAAGTCTTTAAGAAGATGTTAGATAGCCATTTGTCTGAAATGGTATAAGGTTCCTGCCCACACAGGGGGTTGGACTAGAAGACCTCCAAGGTCCCTTCCAACTCTGCTATTGTATTGTATTGGTCGGTGACTCTCCGAGACTCCTGGCCAAGTTCTGCAGATATCAACCTGGCAGCTCTCCAAGCCAGATAAGGTCGGTGACCGTAAATCCTCCCTGGAAAGACTTTGCTGGATGGGAAGGAGCAGAATTCACAGCCAATGAATAAAAGGGTTTTTTTGTCGGGACCAGGAGTTGGCTTCAGGCTCTTGGGAAGAAGCCTCGATCAGAACACGAACGGCAGTCACCCCTTGAAGGGGAAGGAGAGACGTTGACTATCTCTTGGTTGGGTATTTATGTAAAGTAGGGTGCCGGAGATCTCGTCAGCTAATTAGCCGCCGTCCCTGATGGCAGTGATGTTCTTTCTGGCTTACACGGCAGTTGTCAAGCGCATGTGAAGGAAACAGCTTTGCTCCAATGAGCGGAAAACATCAGGCGGGGATGCACCGGGGTTGATGAATTACACATGCTGTCTCACTCTTGGAGATGTCCTGATCAACTCTGACAAGCTGGAATTCCTGCAGGGCACCAGACTGCTATTGCCCATTAAGAAAACGAGACATTAAAAACCCTTGCTCAGAGACTTGTAGGGGAAGTCCAGAGGCTTCGGAGAAGGAGAAGGGATGGTCCTGCTGAGATGAATGGTGTGGCCGTCTCCGCTCTGGTTGGAGATACAACCCACCGGTCAGAATAGATCTGGAAGTGGGGAGGGGGAGAATCGCCTGATATCGGGTGAGTCGGACTTCGACAGGGTTTCAAATAGCATCCATAAGTAAATCTGAATCCAAGGCAAAGTATTGCTCAAAGTTCCAATTTATGAAGAGAGCCGTGTTGGCTCATCTGGGAAAACTCGAATCTTAAAGCTTCCCGGTTTTCCCCACCTAGTTGAAAGTTCAAGATCCTGCCCTCACACCCACAAGCCCATCCCATGGTCCAATCTCCCACTGGCAGATCCACCCATCCAATTCCGGTCAGGTGCAGAGGTGCAGAAACAAAGGATGACCTTGGCTTTCCAGAAAGAATTTTGTTACAGCTGCATATCATCTAACTCCATACAATTCCCCCCTCCGATTTTCCCCACAATAGAAAATGCTTAATATTAGAAAACGTGGCAGGCCAAATATCCAAAAGAAAAGATGGCTGCAGACCTGACAGTCTTCTCAGGAGGCCCACAGTTGGCCAAGAAGACCCAGTGGTGGGTCTCCTGACTCTTTAACAGAATGACAGAGTTGGAAGGGACCTTGGAGTCCAATCAAGTAAGGAATAAAAGTAAAGGTTCCCCTGACATATACAGTATGTTCTAGTCGTTCCTGGCTCTAGGGGGCGGTGCTCATCTCCATTTCAAAGCTGATCATCGGAGCGAACCGGTTAACTCCCCAGCTGATTGTCGGAGCGAACTGGTTCCCTTCCCAGCTGATCGTCGGAGCGAACCGGTTCACTCCCCAGCTGATCGTCGGAGCGAACTGGTTCACTCCCCAGCTGATCATTGGAGGGAACCGGTTCACTCCCCAGCTGATCGTCGGAGCAAACTAGTCCGCTCCCCAGCTGATCGTTGGAGCTAACCGGTTCGCTCCCCAGCTGATCGTCGGAACGAACCGGTTCCCTTCCCAGCTGATCGTCGGAGCTAACCGGTTCCCTCCCCAGCTGATCGTCGGAGCTAACCGGTTCCCTCCCCAGCTGATCGTCGGAACGAACCTGTTCCCCCCCCCCCCAGCTGATCGTCAGAGCGAACTGTTCTGCTCCCCAGCTGATCATCGGAGCTAACCAGTTCGCTACCCAGCTGATCGTCAGAACGAACTGGTTCGCTCCCCAGCTGATTGTTGGACCGAACCGGTTCCCTTCCCAGCTGATCGTCGGAGCAAACTGTTCTGCTCCCCAGCTGATCGTTGGAGCTAACTGGTTCACTCCCCAGCTGATCGTCGGGTCGAGCCGGTTCCCTCCCCAGCTGATCGTCGGAGCGAACCGGTTCCTCCCCAGCTGATCGTCGGAACGAACCTGTTCCCTCCCCAGCTGATTGTCAGAGCGAACTGGTTCCCTCCCCAGCTGATCATCGGAACGAACCTGTTCCCTCCCCAGCTGATTGTCAGAGCGAACTGGTTCCCTCCCCAGCTGATCGTCGGAGCGAACCGGTTCCCTCCCCAGCTGATCGTCGGACCAAACCGGTTCCCTTCCCAGCTGATCGTCGGAGCGAACTGTTCTGCTCCCCAGCTGATCATCGGAGCTAACCAGTTCGCTCCCCAGCTGAGCGTCGGAACGAACCGGTTCCCTCCCCAGCTGATCGTCGGAGCGAACCGGTTCGCTACCCAGCTGATCGTCGGAGCGAGCTGGTCCGCTCCCCAGCTGATCGGCAGAGCTAACCAGTTCGCTCCCCAGCTGATCGTTGGAGCAAACCTGTTCGCCCGAACCAGTCCGAACTGGCTGAATCCCACCCCTGACTCTGGAGATCCCTTATGAAGTTCTTGCAGTGAGTAAGGCCAGCCAGGAATACAGCGGGAGAGATCCATCATTTTATCAGCCTCTGAAAAGCTTCCATCTTTTTTCTCGTGGAGAGACTGTTTCTACCTCTGCCATCTTTCTCCTAAATTTAAGACCAGGCAGTGCTGTCTCCTCCCGTTTACGTGCTGGCTTTGTTTCTTGGCTGTCAGACTGTAGTAGATCAATAAGTAGAAAGATATTTATAGATAGAGATGTGATTATGTGCCGTGACGGCGTGACACCGTGTAGGTCTTCTGATGCTACCCAACCGTCTCTTGCAGGCGAAGCCCACGGATAGGAAGGAGCTGAGCGTATTCTTAATTATTTCTACCACAGAATGGGAACAGCTGGCTCCTGGTCAGGCAAATTGAATGTTATGTTTATTCTCGGGCCCAGCGTCAGTCTATTTGCCAGTGCCAGCGGGGAGGTAGTAGTAGTAGTAGTAGTAGAAGGAGAAGTAAAAGAGGAAGGCAGCTTTGGTTCTTCTCCTCTTTTCAGCCTGCGTTTTCCATGGCAACAGCCTAAAGCACGCTCACTCCGAATGTCTAAGGGAACGGGCTCCCCAATTCATCCAGGGAAGCATGCTTGTCAAGCAAACAGATCTATCTATCTATCTATCTATCTATCTATCTATCTATCTATCTATCTATCTATCTATCTATCTTTCTTTCTTTCTTTCTTTCTTTCTTTCTTTCTTTCTTTCTTTCTTTCTTTCTTTCTTTTGCCTTTTGGGTAACATTGAAGGAGCTAGTTTGCCTGTTTGTACCCTTGGAGTTTCCTGCCCAAATGTAAAACTTTGCTTTTCTCCACGTTAAAATTCATTTTATTTATTTTATTTTATTATCTATCTATCTATCTATCTATCCATCCATCCATCCATCCATCCATCCATCCATCCATCCATCCATCCATCCATCCATCCATCCATCCATCTATCTATCTATCTATCTATCTATCTCTATCTAATCTATTTATTATCTATCTATCCTATTATCTCTATCTATCTATCTATCTATCTATCTATCTATCTATCTATCTATCTATCTATCTATCTATCTCTATCTAATCTATTTATTATCTATCTATCTATCTATCTATCTATCTATCTATCTATCCATCCATCCATCCATCCATCCATCTATTTATTTAGTTTGTCAAACATGTATGTATAAACATGGACATGAACACAGAAAATGGGGACAAATAGATGGGGACAGTAGGACAGGGACGGAAGACACGCTGGGGCTTATGCACGCCCCCTTTAGGCAGGAAACCCTATACCGTTTCAGACAAATGGTTATCTATCATCTTCTTAAAGACTTGCAGTGTTGGCGCATTCACAACTTCTGGAGGCAACTTCTGTTCCATTGATTAATTGTCCTCACTGTCAGGAAATTCCTCCTCAGTTCTAAGTTGCTTCTCTCCTTGATTAGTTTCCACCCATTGCTTCTTGTTCTGCCCTCAGGTGCTTTGGAGAATAGCTTGACTCCCTCTTCTTTGTGGCAACCCCTGAGATATCGGAACACTGCTATCATGTCTCCCCCAGTCCTTCTTTTCATTAAACTAGACCTACCCAGTTCCTGCAACTGTATAGGGCTTCCTGCCTAGGCAGGGGGTTGGACTAGAAGACCTCCAAGGTCCCTTCCAACTCTGCTATTGTATTGTATTGTATTGCAGCCTTCCAATATTTGAGGGGCTGCCACAGAGAGGAGGGGGTTCAAGCTATTTTACAAAGCACCCGAAGGCCAGACAAGGAATAATAATGGATGGAAACTGACCAAGGAAAGATTCAACCTGGAAATAAGGAGGAATTTCCTGACAGTAAGAACAATCAACCTAAGGAACAGAAGTTGCCTTCAAAAGTTGTGGGAGCTTCATCCCTGGAAGCTTTCAAGAAGAGACTGGACTTCCATCTGTCAGAAACAGTGTAGGGCCTCTTGCTTGGGCCGAGGGTTGGACTAGATGACCTACAAGGTCCCTTCCAACTCTGTTAATCGGTAATCATCCATAGGGTGGTTGTTGTTTTTTTGGCCTTTAGACATAATATCCTGCCTTGAAACACAGCAAAACATCATTATTAATTTTCTATGAACCTAGCGAATCCATAACGCGTATGAACTTTGTATCCTGCGGTTAAACCAAAGAGGGCTTGACAACTTTATCCATCAGTTTGACCTCTTCTTTGGCTCATCTCTCACGCTGGCTTCATCCCACCGAGGTCGAAGCCCAGACGCCGACATTGTATTGTTAACGTGCCTGCTAGTGTGCATTTTATTATCTGCGCTCGATAATGTGGAAGTTGTATCTCTGTCGCTTTTCGCCGGTAGATGTTCTAGTGATTGATTTATGCACGCTGTCAAGGGGGCCTCCATCGATTTTTTTCGGGTGGGGGGGCGCGTAAGAACTCCGATAAAATAAATCAGCCACCTATAATCTGTCCCATTTCTGGAGGACTTTCATCAATCTTGCCAAACTTCCCAAGAGGAGAATTTTCCTGAACAGGTTGAAACTGTTGGAAGTAAACGAGCTGGACTTGTGTCATTTCATTTACTGGCGGTTATTGCACCTGTTTTGTGGCGCTGGCAGGATTGGACTGTAAGTGGGATATCAAGTTTATTATACCCATCTTCAGTCTGTAAGTGGTTTTGGAGGACATTGAGGGGGAGGTAGGGGGAGGAGGACCCCCCCCCTGGGAAGCTGCTGGTGGGGGAGGAAACAGGAGCTTTTGATCTGTTTTGTTTGTACCAGCTGGGTGGAAATCGCCCTCCCGTCCTCCAGCTGTGCGAAGATGTTTCTTAGAGGCCTTTTCGTAATTTGTTTCCCCAACTGTGACTGGGAAGCCTCGGAAAGCAGACGGGGAGAAAACCCAGAAGCCCGCGTATCTTGTCGCAGGCCGACCTAAATTGCTTGAGTTGTCAGGAGGAGCCAAGTTGGAGGTGGAATTGATTTCCACTTACCTCAACCAGGTCAGAGGCTTTGATGGATCTTAATTTATATACCCCAGAAGAGCCTCGGCGAAACGTCTTGGTGACTTCCAGCTAGGCCAGGATTTGAGTTGCATTCAGTTCTACCTTGTCTTTTCTTTTGGGTTATTATTATCATCCGATTGTGTCAACCTCTTCTTTTATTGTTGTTGTGAGTTGTGAAGTTGTGTCCGACCCATCGCGACCCACATGGACCACGTTCCTCCAGGCCTTCCTCTCCTCTACCATCCTCTGGAGTCCATTGAAGCTCACGCCGGCTGCTTCGGGGACTCCATCCGGCCACCTCCTTCTCTGCCGTCCCCTTCTTCTTCTCTTGCCCTCCATCGTTCCCAGCACGAGGCTCTTCTCCAGGAACTCCTTCTTCCTTCTCATTATAGATGGCCGAAGCCTTTGAGTTCCCTCTTCAGGATCTGGCCTTCTAAAGAGCCTTCAGGATGGATCTCATCTAGGACTGACTGGTTGGATGGCCTTGCAGTCCAAGGGACTCAATGCAGGAGTCTTCTTCTCCAGCACCCGAGTTCAAAGGCCTCCATTCTTTGGCCTTCCTTCTGGTCCAACCTTCACAGCCATCCATGGCAACTGGGAAAACCACAGCCTTGACTAGACACCCTTGTGTTGGCAGGGGGATGCCTCTGCTTTTTAGGATGCTGTCTAGATTTGCCATGACTTTCCTCCCCAGGAGCAAGCCTCTTTTGATGTCTTGGCTGCCGTCCCCATCTGCGGTAAACTTGGAGCCCAGGAAAGTAAAATCGGTCACTCCCTCCATTTCCTCCCCATCTATTTGCCAGGAGTTGAGAGGGCCAGATGCCATGATCTTAGTGTTCTTAATGCTGAGTTTTAAGCCAACATTTGCACTCTCCTCCTTCACCCGCCTCAAGAGGCTCTTTGCCATGTTGGACCAGTGCAGGTAGATGTTCTTCAACATCTCAAGTTAGATCTGAGAGAGATCTGGCCCAAAGAAGATTCCAGAATCCAGTTGTATTCCAGTGTTTTATCCACTATGCTACACCGTGTCTGTCTTTCTTTATCCATCTAGCTGTGCATCCATCACCTCCATATTGTTGTTGTTGTTGTTGTTATTATTCCTGCTATTATTGTTATTATTCATTAGCTTGGGCAGAGAAAATACCTAAATCCCTATGAAATTACAGAGAGGATGGCAAGATTTGACTCGCTCCTAGGACTGATATTAGAGCCATAGTCCTAATAGTACCGTTATTTAATTCTTGGCTTCCCTCCCAGTTTAATTTTATATATATATATATGCTGGCATAGCTGGCTTCGGGGATTTTCCCGTGTATAAGGCATAGAAATGTTATTGCAACGTTTCGACAAGATCTCACTTGTCATCATCAGGCAGGCTTCTGTCTGTGACTGTCACATATATATGAGAGAATATTATCACAGCTCCTGTTCAGAGGTCCCTTTAAGGGGAGGAGACTTAATGTCATCCCTCTCTGCCCTTCGACTCAACCTAGAGATCATCCAGACAGAGAACTAATTAGATTACTGCTGTGTGAAATTTTTTTTTAGATATGTGTTAGATTTTTAAGGGCGGAAAATAAAGAGACCAGGATGGATCCATTTCAGGCTTATTAGCCTTCTTCAGCTGGCCATACTCCTTCTACTGGGATTTGAACCGGCGCTCTCCAGCATATGAGGCAAACCTTTCTATGCCTTGAGCTATCCGGTATCCCTGATACTAGATTGAGTCGAAGGGCAGAGAGGGATGACGTTAAGTCTCCTCCCCTTAAAGGGACCCTTGAACAGGAGCTGTGAAAATATTCTCTCATTAAGAGTCCTGTAAATTGGCTGATGTATCAGGGATACCGGATAGCTCAAGGCATAGAAAGGCTTGCCTCATATGCTGGAGAGCGCCAGTTCAAATCCCAGTAGAAGGAGTATGGCCAGCTGAAGAAGGCTAATAAGTCTGAAATGGATCCATCCTGGTCTCTTTATTTTCAGCCCTTAAAAATCTAACATATATATATATATATATATATTCAATTCGCTAAATATTCACTCTGCTCTTATAAAACAGGAACCCACGTATTGACAAATTCCTCCACCTGCCTGTTTCACACATGCCATTAAGCTGGGCATAAGAAGTGTTACAAATAACAGAATAACAGAGTTGGAAGGGGACCTTGGAGGTATTCTAGTCCAACCCCCTGGACCCATTTCTTCAGAAATGCCCATCTAATCTCTTCATAAAAGCGTCCAGCTTTGGAGTACCCACAACTTCTGAAGCTAAGTCATTCCGCTGATTGATTGTTCTCACTGTCTGGAAATTTCGCCTTGATTCCAGATTGCTTCTCTCCTTGATTAGCTTCCATCTGTTGCTTCTCATCCCGCCTTCTGCTGCGTTGGAGAATTGCTTGACTGCCTCTTCTTTGGGGCAGCCCCTCAAATATTGGAAGGCTGCTATCTTGTCACCCCTAGTCCTCTTCATTAGACTAGACATTCCCAGAATGTCTAGTCCAGGGGTGGGCAAACTTTGCAACTTTACGTCTGAAGGACTTCAGCTCCCAGAATTCTCCAGCCAGCAAAGCTGGCTGGAGAAATCTGGGAGTTGAAGTCCTTCAGACTTAAAGTTGCAAAGTTTGCCCACTCCTGGTCTAGTCGAATTCTCTTTCAAAGCCAACAACAGTGTCCTGGATTGCAACCTCTAGAACATCGTGTATTTTAAGAAGGTACTTGGTCGATATCTAGGACACTGGCAGCAACGCCTATCAACCATTAGCACCAGTCAGTGGTATTTGTGATACGTTTTTAAATGTTCAGTTGACTGAGTTTCATGCTTCATGAATAAAAGAGATAATAATAATAATATTATTTCTCCAAGAATTTTACCAAACACATCAAGAAATTGCACCTTCCTGCAATAACATCTGTGGAACTGCGAAAAAATTGTGCTACTCGGAACATCCGCCCTGGGTCCTTTTTTAGGAGAAGGGCGGGGTATAAATTTAATAAAATAAATAAATGTATTTTAAGAAGGTACTTGGTCGATATCTAGGACGCTGGCAGCAACCCATATCAACCATCAGAGCTAGTCAATGGTATCTGTGATATGTTTTTGAACGTTCAGTTAACTATGTTTCATGTTAGTGTCATTTTGCCTCTTTATAAATCTATGGTGAGGCCCCCTCTGGAGTATTGTGTACAGTTCTGGTCACCGTACCTTCAGAAGGAGATTATGGAAATGGAAAAGGTGCAGAGGAGGGCAAACCAGAATGATTAGGGGGCTGGAACACCTTCCTTACCATCTGAGGCTGCAACGGCTGGGCCTCTTCGCTCTAGAACGACGGCGCCTGAGAGGTGACCTGATGGAAGTCTATCAAATCATGCACGGGGTGGACAAAGTAGAAAAGGAAAAACGGTTTTTCCCTATCGCACGACACTAGAACTAGGGGGCCCTCCATGAAACTCTTGATAGCTAGACCTCCAACAAATAAGAGAAAGTACTTTTTCACCCAGAGGATCACTGGTCTATGGAACTCCCTGCCAGAAGAAGTGGTGACAGCTGTCAGCCTCGACACCTTTAAGAAAGGATGAGAGGAGTTCATGGAGAACAAGGGTATCCATGGCTGTCATGATGGACGCCTAAGGACACCCTCCGGGTTGGAGAGATAGGCAGGATATCTCTCCATGCCATTTGCAGGGAATCACAAGCAGGTGAAGACGTCTGCTTGGGAAGACCCTGAAGCAAATGGGGAGCCACTGTGGGAGACAGAAGGCTGGCCTGGATGGGCTGTGGCCTCTTCCGGCAAGGCTGTCCTTATGTTCTTAAAGGGGAAGAAGGAAAAGGAAAGAGAGAAAAGAGAAATTGGGGAAAGGGAAAGAGAGAAAGGGAAAGATGGTAAGAGAGGAGAGAAAGAGAAAGGGGAAGAAAGAAAAGACAAGGGAAAGAGAAAGAGGGGAAAGAGAAAGACAGAAATGGAGAACAAGGGTATCCATGGCTGTCATGATGGATGCCTAAGGACACCCTCCGGGATGGAGAGATAGGCAGGATGTCTCTCAATGCCATTTCCAGGGAATCACAAGCAGGTGAAGATATCTGCTTGGGAAGACCCTGAAGCAAATGGGGAGCCACTGTGGGAGACAGAAGGCTGGACTGGATGGGCTGTGGCCTCTTCCGGCAAGGCTGTTCTTATGTTCTTATGTTTAATGAATAAAAGTTTATAACAATAATAGTGTATATTTTAAGAAGGTGCTTGGTTGATACCTAAGACGCTGGCAGCAACCCCTATCAACCATTAGCACCAGTCAGTGGTATTTGTGACACATCTTTAAATGTTCAGTTGACTGAGTTTCATGTTTAATGAATAAAAGAGATAATAATAATAATAGCAGCAGCAGCAGCAGCCACAAAAATCAACTGCGGGATCCCTGAACGATTGGTTGTGTCCTTGAAAACTTCCAGTGAGTGTTCCTCTCCAAAGTCTGTGTGATTTACAACCCAGATAATTCTCTGTCTCTGTGTGTCTTTTTTCCTTCCCCCTTGTGTGCCCAGAGAGTGTGTATTTTCTTTGTCATAAAACCTTGGCTTAGGCAAATAAATTTGCAGAGACAGTTTTACTGACAGCTGCACCCCCCCCACCTCTTCCACTTTCTCCAACAGCCCTGTTCCCATGTAATAAAATGGAGGGGGAAGGGGGGGTGGGGGGACACCCAGAATGAAATTTCATCGGAGACAACGCGGGGCGCATTTTAAAAAACCAGAGCCGTGCGGAGGTGTCTGCAGAGGTGCTTCGGAAGGGCCGCGCGGCTTTCATCTCACCCGCCGTTTCACGTTGGCCCGGCTCTCGCCCAAGAAAATAAATCATAAAGTGAGGTCGGAAGTCATCCCGACCAGTTACCAGAAAGGATGAATGGGAGAGATTTTGGGGGAGGGGTGGGGGGAGGGTTCCTTTTTTTTTTTATCAAAACAGAAACCAGTGGTGGGATCCTGCCAGTTTCACAACCGGTTCGGTGATCACGCGCTCTGCGCGCATAGGCGGTTTTAACAAAACCTACCTTCCACGTGACTTCTGGGGAGTAACACAGCTGACGCACGGCAATCTGCTCTGCTGCATGAATCAGCTGAGAGGATATAGGTAAATAAAGCGCAGGGGCAGGTGAACCAGCCCAGCTGATCGTCGGGGCGAACTGGTTTGCTACCCAGCTGATCGTCGGGGCGAACTGGTTTGCTACCCAGCTAATTGTCAGAAGGAACCGGTTTGCTATCCAGCTGATCGTCGGAGAGAACCAGGTTGCTACCCAGCTGATTGTCGGAGCGAACCGGTTTGCTACCCAGCTGATCGTCGGGGCGAACTGGTTTGCTACCCAGCTGATCGTCGGGGCGAACTGGTTTGCTACCCAGCTAATTGTCAGAAGGAACCGGTTTGCTATCCAGCTGATCGTCGGAGAGAACCAGGTTGCTACCCAGCTGATTGTCGGAGCGAACCGGTTTGCTACCCAGCTGATCGTCGGGGCGAACTGGTTTGCTACCCAGCTAATTGTCAGAAGGAACCAGTTTGCTATCCAGCTGATTGTCGGAGCGAACCGGTTTGCTACCCAGCTGATCGTGGGAGTGAACTGGCTCGCTACTCAGCTAATTGTCGGAAGGAACCGGTTTGCTATCCAGCTGATCGTCGGAGAGAACCAGTTTGCTACCCAGCTGATTGTCGGAGCGACCGGTTTGCTATCCAGCTGATCGTGGGAGCGAACTAGCTCGCTACCCAGCTAATTGTCAGAAGGAACCAGTTTGCTATCCAGCTAATTGTCGGAAGGAACCGGTTTGCTTTCCAGCTGATCGTCGGAGAGAACTAGTTTGCTACCCAGCTGATTGTCGGGGCGAACTGGTTTGCTATCCAGCTGATCGTGGGAGTGAACTGGCTCGCTACCCAGCTGATTGTCAGAAGGAACCGGTTTGCTTTCCAGCTGATCGTCGGACAGAACCAGTTTGCTACCCAGCTGATCGTCGGGGCGAACTGGTTTGCTACCCAGCTGATCGTGGGAGCGAACTGGCTGGCTACCCAGCTAATTGTCGGAAGGAACCAGTTTGCTATCCAACTGATCGTCGGAGAGAACCAGTTTGCTACCCAGCTGATTGTCGGAGCTACTGGTTCGCCCAAACCAGTCCAAACCGGCTGAATCTCACCCCTGAAACAGATGCAAAGTGTTTTATTTGGGGAGAAAGAAGAAGAAAGAGGAACTTAGTGAGTTCTTATTTGTTTTCACTCAATGGGGAAAAAATACCGGGATAGAATTGACTACGGGCAGTCCTCATTTAGCAACTACCTTGTTTTGTGACCGTTTGCAGTTAACAACACAGGGGAGAAAGGTTTACCGCCGTCCTTGTGCTGATGACCTTTGCAGGTCTGTACAATCATAATTACAGCTGCAGTTTCCTTTAGTGACTGCTTTGCTTAACCACCAGGCTACAGGTCACGATTGTGGCCACTAAATGAGGATGACCTGCATTTCCACCTGTGTATTTGCCCGTTCGCAGCAGCTGTGCCCAAAGTGGCTTGCAGGATTGGTATAATGTCAAACCATGATCAGCAAAACAATGGGTCACTACATCCTATGTCTTAGCTTAATCAATAGATCCCTCTTAAGATTATGGCTCGGTGGCTCAGACACTGAGCTTGTTGATCAGAAAGGTCAGCAGTTTGGCGGTTCGAATCCCTAGCGCCTTGTAACAGAGTGAGCTCCCATTACTTGTCCCAGCTTCTGCCAACCTAGCCGTTCGAAAGCATGTAAAAAATGCAAATAGAAAAATAGGAACGATCTTTGGTGGGAAGGTAGCCACTTTTAGTGCGCCTTCGGGGGTTGAGTCATGCCGGCCACATGACCACGGAGACGTCTCCGGACAGCGCTGGCTCTTTGGCTTTGAAACAGAGATGAGTACCGCCCCCTAGAGTCTGGAACGACAAATGCATATGTGCGAGGGGAACTTTTACCTTTACCTTAAGGTTATGCAACGATAGAAAAGGGAAAGGAAGAGAGGAGGAGAGGAGATGTGAGGAAGAGGAAGGAAGGAAGGTAGAGGTGAGGAGAAGAAGATGGAAGGGAGAATGAGAGGAGAGAGGGCAGGAAGGAAAAGAGGAAGAGAGGAGGAGGAGAGACGAGAGGAAGAGGTGGGAAGGAAGGAAGAGGTGAGGAGAGGAAGATGGAAGGGAGAAGGAGAGAGGGTAGGAAGTGGAAGAGGAAGAGAGGAGGGGAGGAAGAAAGAGGAGAGGAAGATATAAGCGAGAAGGAGAGAGGGTAGGAAGGGGAAGAGAAAGAGGAGAGGAGAGGAAAGGGAAGAAGGAAGGGAAAGGAGAAAGGAAGGAAGAAAGTAGAGAAGGGAGGAGAGAGGGCAGGAAGGGGAAGGGAAGAGAGGAGGAGAAGAGACGAGAGGAAGAGGAGGGAAGGAAGGAAGAGGTGAGGAGAGGAAGATATAAGGGAGAAGGAGAGAGGGCAGGAAGAGAAAGAGGAGTAGGGGAGAGAAAAGGGAATAAGGAAGGGAAAGGAGAAAGGAAGGAAGAAAGTAGAGAAGGGAGGGAGGGAGAAAAGAAAGGGGGGAAAAGGAGGTGGCGAGGGATGGTGAACAAAGGAACCCAAATGGCATATTATAACCCTGTAAATGGAATGATAAATGTATAAGAATGACAAATTTAAAAAAGAATAATAATTATGTGAATGTATACACGAATTGTATGTAGAGAACAAAAAGTAAAACACTTTTCCAGCAAAAAAAAAAGAAGCCCAGCTATTATCTTCACCAATAAAGGAGAATACCTGCAGCTCAGAATTGAAGCCAGGGCTTCTTGGTGGTCTCTGAGCTTGGTTGTTTTCTTGCCGACGTTTCATGACCCAACTCGGTAACATCATCAGTGCTAGCTGGTGCGAAGTGGCACTGAGGAGTTTGGCTAATGAAAACAACCGAGCTCAGCGATTCCCTTATTATCCTTCAACAATCTCAAAGATGACGGGTTAGCGTAGGGCCCCACTGCAGCTAATTGAGATTTCCGCAAGATAACCCTTGTTAGCAACTCTGGGTTCAGAACCAGTGTTAGAACTCTGGTCCCGTAACCAGTGTTAGGGGTAACAAACACCCCCGTTTGAAAGTAAATGCGGAATAGTGTAATACACCGGACAGTAAAGAGATACGTTGCTTTAACCACACACAAACTCTAAAACACTGATAGTAAGGAAATAAATAGTCTTTACTTTGTAGCAACTAAAATACTTCTTTCGACCGGTGATACTAACTTCTCAAATAATAACAGTCGTTCACCAAACAGAGTTATCTTACAGTGATGCAAAAACAAATACTTCTTTCTTCAGTCTTCAGCTTCAACGGCAAACAGTAAACACAGGAATCAAAAGGAATCGAAAAGGGAATGAACTGTGTTTCTGAGCTTCCTTATATGGTAGAGCTGAGAAGCACAGCCAATCAGAATTTAACATAGTTCTTAAAGCTGCATATACTCTTTAAGAATACTGGCTTATATATATTGACAACCCAACATAAGGATAAATATCCTAACAACCCTGTTTAAGAAACTATGGTTTATTTGTGTTACGTGAATGCAGGGAATCTTGTGTGTTAAACTTCACCATCAACAGGGCTGGTGGCAGTTCAAAGCCAATTATTCTGCTGCTCTCCCAATTTTGCCCCCTTACCCCTCCCCATCTCCCCACATATTTGTTTATTTATTCATTCCCTCGACATTTGCTTTGGGTGGGTGGGTGGGGGATTTATTTGCACCCTCTGCAAATATTTCACATTTCCCTTGGAAGAGAGACTGTGACACTGCCGGCAGGTATGTTATTTCATTAGCAGGTTCGCACCTTGTCGCCTATTATCTTGGGAACAACGAGGTGTAACTTGAGAGTAGCTGAGGCGGAAGGGAAAGGGCAGGGCTCTTGGATTCTGCTGGTCTGAAGAATCTTTGTCTTTCTCTCCGTCCTTTTTTCCCCGGCCTCTCCCCCTCCCCCCTTTCTGGGCCAGCTCCATAGGAGGTCTGAGGGACATGCTTTGAAGTTTTACAAAACGGCAGCCATCTTGGGTCTGGCCCAGCCCTTCACTGGAGACCGATGTGGTAGCTCCCTGTGGTCGTAGGATGCTCTTACCTGTCTTTCTTTGTTTTTATTGGAGATTGTCCCATCTGCCCATCCACTCAACTTGTCCATCTGTCTGTCATCTCCCTCTGACATCTGTCTGTATCTATCTCTCATATTATCTATGTATCTACTTCTCTCTCTCTCTCTCTCTCTCTCTCTCTCTCTCTCTCCATCTCTCTCCATCTATCTAGCTATCTATCTCTATCTCTGTCTATCTATCTATCTATCTATCTATCTATCTATCTATCTATCTATCTATCTATCTATCTATCTATCTATCTATCTATCTTTCATCTGTCTCATCTCTGTCACACATGCATCTAATTATCTATATATCCATCCATCCATCATTTTTCTCAAACATCTCTTTCTCTCCTATCCATCTATGTCACACATGCATCTAATTATCTATATATCCTTTCATCCATCATTTTTCTCCAATCTACCTACCTACCTACCTACCTACCTACCTACCTACCTACCTACTTACCTACCTATCATCTCTCACACACATACATCTAACTCTCTCTCTCTCTCTCACACACACACACACACACACATATCTCTCACACATCTATCTATCTTTATATCCATCCATCCATCCATCCATCCATCTATATATCCATCCATATCCATAATTTTTCTCAAACATATCTCTGTCTGTCTGTTTCTGTCTGTCTATCCATCATCCATCATTTTTTCTCCAACATTATCCTATCTATCTATCTACCTACCTACCTATCACCTCTTTCATCTATCTACCTACCTACATACCTACCTACCTACCTACCTACCTACCTACCTACCTACCTACTTCCCCCCGACATTAGAACATTAGAACAACTACGGACCTCCGCTCCTTCCGCCTGAAACTAAAGACACATCTTTTCTGCCTGGCCGGCCTTGGATAGTCTCTCTGCTATAGGGTTTATTTATTATTGGGTGTTTTAGTTATAATTGGGATTTTAGCACAGGAATTGATTTAATTCGTTTTTATGTATTGCTGTATATTTATATGTTTTACTTTCCCTGTGCACCGCCCCGAGTCCCTGTGGGGAGAGGGAGCGGTTTTATAAATTCAATTAAATAAATACTGTATCTTCATCTGTCTCACATGCATCTAATTATCTAAATAACTTTCCATCCATCATTTTTCTCCAATCTACCTACCTACCTATCATCTCTCTCATACACACATCTAATTATCTCTCTCTCTCTCACACACACACACACATTTCTCTCACACATCTATCTATCTTTCTGTCCATCTATCCATCTATATATCCATCCATATCCATCATTTTTCTCACATATCTTTCTACCAATAACAATCTGTCTGTCTGTCTGTTTCTGTCTGTCTATCCATCATCCATCATTTCCCCCCATTATCTATCTATCTATCTATCTATCTATCTATCTATCTATCTATCTATCTATCTATCTATCTATCTATCTATCTATCTATCTATCTATCTATCTATCACTCCTCTTTCCCCGCCTTCCCATTCACATTTCATATGAGTTTATTTTTGAACATCACTTTCTTAGCAGCAAAGAAGCAGATGCAGGAACAAGTTAAGAGAAATATGAAGGGGTGAGAGGTGAAAAAAACATTTCAAGATTATTTCAGGGAAAAAGTGGTAGTAGAATGAAGTGTTTGCAAGTGGGAGCCTGGGCAAATCAGCGTATAATTGCGAAGGAAGCTGCATAATTGTCTCGTGGCCAAATCTACTTGTTTGAACACCGCATTCTAGCAATGGAGCGGCAGATAAGAAATTGTGATTTCAGCTGGTGATCTTCAGTGAAATAAAGATGGCTCGTTCATCTACTGCTTCTGGAAATTGTGACAGGCAGATTCAAGCAAGGTTCTAGGCTAGGTAGGATGCATCAACTTTAGTTAAATGTATTTCGTTAGTTAAAGGTCTTCTCGGAGTGGACCTTTCACAATGGGTGAAATGAGTATCCATCCCTGAAAGGGAATCCCTGCAGTCTAGTCCTTTCTTCCCCAGTTCACCCACCAAAGATACTGGCTGGGTTACAATACAATACAATACAATACAATACAATACAATACAATACAATACAATACAATACAATACAATACAATACAATACAATACAATACAATACAATACAATACAATACAATAGCAGAGTTGGAAGGGACCTTGTAGGTCTTCTAGTCCAACCCCCTGCGTGGGCAGGAACCTTATACCATTTCAGACAAATGTCTATCTAACATCTTCTTAAAGACTTCCAGGGTTGGGGCATTCATGACTTCTGGAGGCATGCTGTTCCAGAGTTTAATTGTTCTAACTGTCAGGAAATTTCTCCTTAGTTCTAAGTTGCTTCTCTCCTTGATTAGTTTCCACCCATTGCTTCTTGTCCTGCCCCCAGGTGCCTTGGAGAATAGTTTGACTCCCTCTTCTTTGTGGCACCCTCTGAGATATCGGAACACTGCTATCATGTCTCCCCTGGTCCTTCTCTTCATCAAACTAGACATACCCAGCTCCTGCAGCCGTTCTTCATATGTTTTAGCCTCCAGTCCCCTAATCATCTTGGTTTCTCTTCTCTGCACTCTTTCCAGAGTCTCCACGTCTTTTCTACATCGTGGCGACCAAAACTGTATGCAGTATTCCAAGTGTGGCCTTACCAAGGCACCATACAGTGGCATTAACACTTCACGTGATCTAGATTCTATCCCTCTGTTTATGCAGCCTAGAACTGTGTTGGCTTTTTTGGCAGCTGCTGCACACTGCTGGTTGATGGAGGTTGTGGAAGTTGTTGCAATCTACACCCCCAACATCCTGTTGAGTTCAATGTCTAATGGGAGGTGGCGTCCATGTGTAAACCAAACAAGAGATGTTCAACCATCCACCACGAGAGGTGGTGAACATCTCCATGAACCTCCATCCGTCCTTCAACCTTTATTTTTATTTTATTTATGTATTTTGTCAAATGTATATAAGATAATAGATATACGTACATGCGTGATTATGGATACCTGAATGGATATGAATAAATGGGGTTGTTAGGACAGGGATGGTAAGCATTGGGCAGGTCTAGTTGAATGAGAAGAAGGACCAGGGGAGACATGATAGCAGTCTTCCAATATCTCATGGGTTGCCCCAAAGAAGAGGGAGTCAAGCTATTCTCCAAAGCACCTGAGGGCAGAACAAGAAGCAATGGGTGGAAACTAATCCAGGAGAGAAGCAACCCAGAACTAAGGAGGAATTTCCTGACAGTGAGAACAATTAATCAGCGGAACAACTTGCCTCCAGAAGTTGTGAATGCCCCAACACTGCAAGTCCTGAAGAAGATGTTGGATAGCCATTTGTCTGAAACGGTATAGGGCTTCCTGCCTAGGCAGGGGGTTGGACTAGAAGACCTCCAAGGTCCCTTCCAACTCTGCTATTGCATTGTATTGTATTATTGTATGCACACCCCCTTACAGACCTCTTAGGAATGGGGTGAGGTCGACCGTAGACAGTCTTAGGTTAAAGTTTTGGGGGTTTGGGGAAGAAACCACAGAGACAAGTGGAGCATTCCAGGCGTTGACCCCTCTGTTGCCGAAGTCGTATTTTCTGCCATCGAGTTTGGAGTGGTTTACCTTGAGTTTGTATCTATTGTGTTCTCTCGTGGGTTGTTGTGGTTGAAGCTGAAGTAGACGTCGACAGGTAGGACATTGCAGTAGATAATTGTATGTACTACGCTGAGGTCAGACTGAAGGCAGCGAAGTTCTAGGTTGTCTAAGGCCAAAATTTCAACCCTGGTGGCATCAGGGATCCTGTTGTGAGTAGAGGAGCAGAGAACTCTTCTCGTGAAATACCTCTGGATCCTCTCGATTGTATTAATGTCCGATAAGATAGACATCTTCTGAAGTGCTCCAAAATTACAATTGTTTTCTCTTCTCTGGTCTCTCCCCTTGGCAGGTAACAGACGGTGGCACCATCAAACAGAAGATCTTCACCTTCGATGCCATGTTCTCCACCAACCAGTCCCACATGGAGAACTACCGCAAGAGGGAAGACCTGGTCTACCAGTCCACAGTGAGGTAACTCAAACCGTCTCCTTCAAAATCGATCCAGCGCATCCTAACTGCGCAGAGATATACGAATAAGAGGCTCACCTGCGGAATATCCGGTTACACGTTTCTTTAATCCAGCATTCCCCGAGCCAAGTTGATTTGATTTAAGCAACAGAAACCTGTTGTGGCCCAGCCGGCTCCGGATGAGCTGCTGATGGACTCCTATAGTGAGGAGTCCTATGAGTCTGCTCTGGAGGAGGAGGAGGGCGACCTTGAGAAAGCAGAGAGCCCGGCTCGTCATCAGGAGGCACCTGGGTCTTGGAGTAGTGGGGAGGATCAAGGCCAGTTTGTCCCTGATGCTCGAGTGAGAAGGGCTGAATAAAGGAGGCTTCAATTGTATCAGAAGCGAACTCGGAGGGTTTGAATTAGTCCCAGCTGCCTAATGACTGGCCCCTCCCAAGAGGGTTTAAAAGGAAGTCTTTGCTAAGGAAGCTCTTGCAGAGAACAACGTTGGATTTCTAGGCTCGTGTTTCTTCGTGTTGGTTTTCAGGTTCGTGTCTAGTCGAGTTAGGAAGCTTCGTATCTGTTCAGAGTCATTCAGGCAAGCAGCCAAGAGAGTCAGTGGCAAGCAGCCAGTCTTGTGTTAGTCGGAGAAAGGGGGGAGGGGGTCAGAACAGAAACCCAATTATAAAATGATCCAAACTCCACGTTCAGCCGACGAATGGAATAAAGTGGCTTGGAGGAAGTCTATGGAGGTTCTCAGTCTGTTTCAGGTGGCAACCGGGCTTTCTTGGTTTTTCTTTTGAAGGCGTTTCGCTTCTCCTCCAAGAAGCTTCTTCAGTGCTCACTGGATGGGAAGGGAAGGATGGATACTCCTTGCAGACAGCTGGTTGTTTGCATCCTTTCAGAGGATGCACCCTTGAGGCCACTTGGAGGTTTTATCTGCATCCTCAGGGTCACCTGAGTGGGGCAAATGGGCCTGGAGCCTTCTTGGAGTTCCTGAAAGGACTTTGTGTTGTAGACCAGAGATAGAGGATAGTGCTTTTTTCAAGAGGCAATTGGACTTTCTGGTTTTTCCTTTGAAGACATTTTGCTTCTCATCCAAGAAGCTTCTTCAGCTCTGGCTGGACGGCGAGGAAGGGAAGGACGAATACTCCTTGCAGGCAGCTGGTCATTTGCATCCTTTCAGAGGGTCCTTGAGGCCACTTAGAGGTTTGCCTATGTCCTCAAGGGTCACCTGAGTGGCGCAAATGGTTCCTGCAGTCTGCAATTTTTCCCTCTGGAAATCCATTCCTACTCCCACACCATTCCAAGGGTCTTCATCCCAAATTGTGTAACTAAAAGTCCATAGAGATTCCCAGTCATCCTCGTCCTGGTTGTCCCCAAAGTGTTTTTTAGGAGGCAACTGGACTTTCTTGGTTTTCCTTTGAGGACCTTTTGCTTCTTCAGCTCTGACTGGATGGTGGGGAAGGGAAGGATTTATATTCCTTGCAGACAGCTGGTCGTTTGCATCCTTTTAGAGGGTCCTTGAGGCCACTTGGAGGTTTACCTGTGTCCTCAGGGTCAGCTGAGCGGTGCAAATGGGCGTAGAGCCTTCTTGGAGCTCCTG